>JAKSZP010008011.1:0-180902 GCA_022478985.1 Massospora cicadina
CACATTGATTTTTACAGGCTATCCATTCCTACTGCAATCCATCCTCCCTCCCCCAAGAGGTGACATAGGGGAATCATCCCATATCAAGGACAATTAATAAAAATAAAAATTATAAAAATATATTGGTTTTTATATGCAGGTTATAATCCTTTGTCAATATCTTTATATCAATCTTTTAGTTTTATTATTTTTTTCCATGGGACTTGACCCTGTTTCAGTTCATCGATCCATATTTCTTTATTTTCCCCCCAAACTGGGTCCTGGGTACTTAAACCTACCAGTTTTCTATGGTTCAGAGGTCATTTTTTCGGACTTAACCATCTAGATTGGTTCAGAGGTCCTTTTTTGGACTTGATCTAATCAACAGGACATGACCAACTTAATGGTTTGTCAGTCTTTTGGGAACTCTTTTGTTTTTTTCCTTTATCCATCACTTCAGATACTTAGCATGGACTCAATTTACAACTCTTCCATCCAAGAGATTCTTGATGGAGTAGGCGTCAGTCGCCGTCTTGGCAATAATTTTAAATGGATCCAACCACAACATATCTAGTTTGTTTTTTTCTTCTGAAACCATTTGTATCACAATAGGAAACTCTTTCGCCTATTCAGTATTCTGCTAAGGCTGGTTGGTTCTCATCGTCCATCAATTTCACTTGTATCCTTTTCTTCAATGTAATATCAAATGCTTGCAATTGCATACCAATTAGGATATTCATCAATTGGTTCAAGTACTGTTTGGCACTCATCCCTGATGTTGGTTCCACCACTAAATATAAATTTGGTGGTAACGCGGCCTTCCTCCCATATATCAACTCAAACGGCGTTTTTCCAATCGCTGTATGATGACTGATATTGTAGGCAAATATCACCAAACTCAGGTATGTTCCCCATGCAGAAGTTATTCCTGTGACCAGCTTCCTCAGCATCGTGTTCAGTATTCCATTCATTCATTCTACCAGTCTGTTTATCTCCAGCTGGTAAGTTACAGACATGACTCCTCTGATTCCCATTATCTCATTTAGTCATAAGATCACATGAGACATGAAGTTTGTAACATTATTGCTAAGCAGGACCTGCGGGCATTCATGTCAGTATACTACTTGGTCTAGGATGAACTCTGCGGTGCTGGTAGCATTCACTTTTGCCAGGGCCTTCATCTTGACCAGTCTTGTCAGATGCTCAATAGCAACTATTATGTACTTGAATCCCCCTGTGCTCATTGTCAGTGGTCCTATCACGTCAATGGACACTGTATGGCAGGCAAATCCAGGGCGGACCAGTTGGTATCCAGTTGTATTCTTATGTGGCTTGTGCAACTGGCACTCCACACAACAAACCAGATAGTCCGCGACATTGTTGTTGATTGACTCCCAGTAGTAGTACTGGTGATTATAATTGGTCGTTTTTCTCAGGCCTCCATGCCTGAAAACCTTATGAGCAGCTTGAATGATAGCTGCTCTTTCTGACGGCTTTTAGGAATAATAAACGCTTCCCATTAATCATCTTAAACACTTGTCCATCCATAGTCTCAGTGTTTTCCATCGCTTTTCAAAGCGCACCTTGGATTTATCGGGGCTCATTCCTGATTTCTCCATTGACCATTCTCTGGAATAGCTCATCTGCCTGTGGGTATACCATCTGGACCATTGTAACTGCAATAAGCCATCCGCACTCTGGTGAGAAGCCCCCACTTGGTGGACAATCTCATAATCATAATCCTGTAGCTTAAGTGCCCATTGGGCCAATCATCCTTCTGGCTCTCTCAAATTGTGGAGCTAACTCAATGAAGAGTGGTCCATCACCACTTTAAAGTGCATTCCTTGTATGTACACCTGAAACTGCTTGCTGGCATAAATGACCATAAGGCATTCATGCTCAGTTAGGTGTAGTTCCTCTCAGCAGCTGAGAGTGTCTAGCGCACATATGCTAACGGATGTCTGTCTCCAAGTTCATCTACTTGACTTAGTATGGTGCCAATTGCCATTAACAAAGCATTTATTTGTATAATAAACTCTCAATCGAAATTTGGATAATTCAAAATCGTAGAATCTATTAAGTACTGGCCTAGCGCATTGAAGGTTTCCTGCGCTTCTTTATTCCATATGAATCCTTTTTTCAGATTCTTCAACAGATGGAATAAGGGGTTCAGCTATTTGGGCGAAGTCCTAAATTATCTTCTGTAGTATCTGACCATCCTAAGGAACACTTTGATGTCTTAGACACTCTTCAGCACAGCCATCCGTTATATGGCTTCTATCTTCTGGGCTTGCGGCTTTAATCCACTAGAGTTGATCATGAATCCCAGATATTCCAACTCTTTCTTAAAGAAATGACACTTACTTGGCTTAATCTTCAGGTTAGCCGCAGACAGTCTCTTGAATACCTCTTCCAAGTGGTGAAGGTGATCAGTAAACGTCCTACTGAACACATTGATATCGTCCATGTATACCAGGATGCATGACAACTTCAAGTCGATCAGTATAGTTTTTATGGCCCTCTGGAACGTTGCAGGCGCATTACATAGACCCTGGGGCATCCTTGTTGGTTTTTAAAACCCCTGCGCAGTAACAATCGCGAATTATTCTTGGTCTTCTTTTGTCAAGTCTACTTGCCAATATCCTGAGATCTGATCCATCGCGGAAAAATACTTTGCTTCTTCCAATCGGTCTAGTGCATTGTCAATTCTTGGTAGGGGATACAAAACCTTCTTCATAATCTTATTCAGCTTTTGGTAGTTGACCACCACCTTATTGGAGCCATCCTTTTTTTCACAATTAGAATCAGACTCACTCATGGACTTGACAAGGGAACTAGAAGCCCATGCTTCACTAGTTTGCTGATTTCATCTTCCACTACTGCTTTGGCCACTTTCAATTATTGGATTGGTCTCATCCTGATTGGCAGATTTTCCCCAGTGTCAACCTTGTGGATCACATCTCTCACGCATCCCAAATCATAGTCATCCTGAGCAAATACTATCCAATATTTTTTTAATAATTTAGGCACCTCCTCTTAATGACCTTCTGTCAGATCAGCAAGTTGCTCTCAATCAACCAATAGGTTGATACTCTCAGTTACCCTGACCGGTAATCCCATTTCATTGAGAGTCCCAAAATCTTGGAATCTCCTCAATTCTTTTGTTGGGATCAGATGAATATGTGTGATAATCTGATTCTTCCTGATCTTCATCAGTTTTTCACTTAAATTCACCAGGAGAACTCGAATTTCTCCATGGCCCAGCATTAATATCCCAGGGGCCACCCAAGGCTCTACTTTGGACTTCTTTCAGGGCTTTCAACCTCCCCATAGAACAGCTCAGGTATCTCTAATATCAACCCCATGTTGACTATCATCTGCGATCCAGGTGATATGATCTTCTCATTCTTGATCCTCAATGAATTCCCTGGTTCTCTAGAATTTCCATCAGCATTTCTTGTCGCTTCCATCCAACTAATTTATAATTAATTGGGATAATGCCATCATTGTATATTAAATTGATGAAGTTATCATTTCTATTCAGTGGAGCTTCACCATCCTTCTGATATAAAAAAGATAACGTCTGACCCAATATGTTCAAAATATTATCCTTAAAGTTACACCTAACTCTGTACTTGCATAGAAATTCCTTCCCAATCAGAATGTTATGGTTTTGGTTGGCCAAAACTATTGCTGGTGCAGAAACCACAAAGGACCTGAATCATATTGGCAAAGCGCTATACGCCCCACATGAGATGGTGGTATTTGTCCCAGCTGTCCCATACTCCTTCTTATGTTCCAAGTCCGGTAAGATCTTCATCCTCTTTACCAGCTTGGTCGAGACAATGTTGATGGGTGCTCCACTGTCAACAATTGCCCTCACCCTTACTCAATTCACTTGTATGTCTATATATGTACACTCAGAGTATTGCAATATAGTGTTTACTGAGTGTATAGTGTCATTATTAGCTGAATTGGGGTGTGAATAATTTTCACTGATAAATCAGGAAACAATTCCTTTATTGAGCTGAGGGGTTCAACAAATTGGCCTCATCTAATCAGACTTCAGACAATTCTTTGGGTTTTTCATAAGTTCAAATCTTGTCTGCCAGTTGTCAGGCATAAGGCTGGAAACTTCCTTTATTATATTAGAGTCAATTCCCTTTGCCCTGGATCTGGACATTGCATTTAAGCCCAAATTGGCCACTTGACACAGTTGATCATGTATGTCTTCTTCCATGAACAGATCAAGATATCCATTTCCTCAGTCATGATATCAGGAGGAACAGGCTTCTCCGCAGCTCTATAGACTGTTCCCCATCTAGGACGTGGGCCCTATTCCCAATTCCTTGGTAGCAGCTGACTCTTTCGCCTGGACTACGTTGATTTGATCCTTCAGCTTCTTCAGTGCATGGTGAAATGTCCTTTTCCCACTGCATTGGTAGCAGACCATTTCCTTCTTGATCGACCATCTAAATTCTTCAGGCTTATTCCCTGGCACAGTTCTGTTGTTCATCTCTTTAGCTCCTTTATTCCCTTTGTGGGATTCAAATTGCACTGGATTGGATTTGAAACTTCTGTTTGGGGCATCAAATGTTGCTCCCAAGATTTTTAAATTATCTACCATATGATTAGAAGTTATTTCTGTTGTGAACACAGAAGACAGCATGTGGTGCAAATTGAGATAGGGCCAAAGGGCTGCTTGTAAGGCCATTCTGGCATTGAGATCATCCAGTACCTTCGCTCCAACCAGGATTTGTGACTCCTGGTAGAACCAATCCACGAAGCTTGCTAACGACTCATCTTTATAGAATTGAATGCCCATAAACTCTTGTTTGCGCTTTGACATGCACGTTGGACTCCCAAATTACTTCATGATAACTGCCTTTGCCTCCGCATATGACCAGCTGTCCCCCTCCAGGTGGGGTAACATTAAGTTCTGAAAGTCAGTATCTAGGCAATTTATGGCCATCAACGCCTTTTGATGATCACCATAGCCATACACGATCATATCAAACAGTTGGAAAAACGCTGGGGCGTTATCCCAATGGAACGTTGGCAATTTTAGCATTGCCTTGAATTCCTCCAAGTTATCTCTATCCGATTCTCTAGGTTCAGCCACTCAGCTCACTTGAGGAGTGACTTTGGGCATCATCTCTGAAATGGCAGCAAAAGTGGGTGGCATGTTTCTTGGGGTATTTGACTTTCCAATTATTGTGCGAGGACTTCTATCTTCAGATTCGCTTGCCACAATTGGCTCACAAACACATTTGTAAGTTTTAAGTTCTTTAACCTGTTTGATCAGTCACTCTGTATCAGCACTGAAATTTCTCAAATGAATGCAATCCGCTTCTCACTCCATTTTTAGATATATGACCTCTCAAATTAGGTTACATTCTTTCTTCTTTAACGAAGTTACTTTCCTAAGTAACTTGTTCCAAAACTTGCAACATTATCGATCCCTTCCTCCATCTTGGTGACTCATTATTCCAAGGCTGCGAATTCCTGATGATCCGCTGAGCTTAGGGCATTCTGATTCATGGTGGCTAACTCCATCCATAATTTAGCAGCTCGTCTTTGTATGACATCCTTATAAGTTCTTCTACTCAACTATACCCCTGTAGTGCGCACCAAATTATAAAATTGATTGTTTCAAGTTATTATTGGCAAAAAAACCCCTATAAACTTATTACTGCACAGTTTTGGTTCTTGTGCACTTTGTCTGCATTGTATAGTATTTAATATTGTTGATTGATAATAGTATGACGACTATTATCTGAGTTGAGTGAAATTCTTATATCTCGGCCCAACGCTTGGCCAGTATTCCTGCTTGAAATACTTGAGATGTCTTGATCTAGGGATTCATTCCCTCATTTTGTCCAACCCAATCTTCTCTGAGATTCCCTGGTGACAGTCTCTTTGGTCCAACACACAGTCAGCAGCAATCCCCAATTTTTCTCCTTCTTCTCTAGATCCACGCTCAGATCTTTACTCTTTTCCCAAAAGAGTCTCCCAATTATTGCACACAGCAATAATATCCTTAAGAGAAATAGAAAAATTGAAAGCCTATAATAGTTTACTCTTAAACTATTCCAGATGAAAACTATAGAACTATATATCTGTAATATGTTCTAACTGTTTATTTTTCCTTATTAAGAGTGAGTCATAGAGAATTTATAGAAGAGATTCAGTCGTCTAACCCTCAGTTGAAAACTTCTTAATGAATTGGCAGCCGTTGCCATTGAATCACCCATCCTCGTCTCAGCAGTGATGGTCTTCCCCATCCTGGCTGGGATTTTGTCATTGGACATCCTCAAGACCTAAACGTAAAAAGTCAGAAAACGTGCCCCTACTATTCCTCTAGGTCCAAGTGAACCGACTACATTTAGCTAGCGACCTGTTTAGGTAATGGGACTTATTACCCATTAAGGCAGGTCACACACCAACCAATCAATTTGCTAGTTGCAGGTGGCATCACTCGCCTCACAACTTTTTACTCATTCCCAATCAGTAAGTGATGAAACCTGACTGATCCCAATCAGTACACCTGATAGTTAATCACTATCAGATGCCCCTATTTTGTCAGCAACTCCGCTCAATGAGATCTTAAGTATTCATCCAGATTAATCCCCAACGGATATGACCAGGCGAATATCTCAAAATTCCCTGCTCATAGTTACTCTGAAATAGGGGTCCACCGATTTCCAATTCACCTCACATTATAGAATTGTCCCCTAGAGATTCCTGGTATTCTAGCAGGCTGGAAATATGGCCAAAATACCAACACCTGTGAAGGAAGAAAATCTATATATAAAACATCTGGTATCATCTAATCATTTCTTTTATCAGTAATACTTAAATTTATCCTCCAAACATCTATGGCGGTTGGGACATCACTCCCTAGTAATCTATAGGAATGGAGGTGAGCTTTAACCACCTTGATATTTTAAACTCCCCATAAACCTTCATCATAGTACTTATACCTTTATAATCAAAGCATCCAAAAAATGTGCTTACATAGAAAACATTTAATTAGAAGAAGTTTTTTTGACCATCTTTCGCCATATACTATTTGTTACAGGTATTGACATTATTGTGCTGTTCTCATCAAACAAAGTCTTGGAAGGCTAATACTAAGCACTTACCAGTGAGCCTCTGAATGTGAGAAGAGTGCCTGCAACTCTATAGTTATTGGAAAGGTAATTATAAAAGTCATTTCTCATGACCTAAATTATCTTAGAAAACTTGAGAAACAAGGATGAGGAGAATAAGGCCAAAGGGACCAAGGTGGCCACCCTCTCTGATCTCAAATATACCTTAGACCAACGCTGATTAAAAATTAAGTACTCAGGTCAATACCAAGGATTCACATGATGAGGTTCACAGCATCATGTCAATGGCATCAGAGATCACAAAACTATAGTTTTAAAAGGATGTTTAATCATAATTTTTGAAAATGGTGGTTTAATTTGTTCTCAAGATAGAATATTGAAAAAATGTAATATAAATTTGTGCTTAAGTCTAAAGTTTATGCCTACTCAAGGTATGAGACTACCATCCATGGTGGTCTCCTGTTGGCTAAGTATTGGCTTGGAGCCGCAACAGAATGATCCTGGCCTATCACCCCAGCTTTCCTTATTGTTGTGTTTGTCTGCCCAATCTCTATGTTGGTCATCTCTCCTTTTTCCAAGATATATAATAACTGTTTATCAGTTATTTATCAAATGATCCCCTTGCTGGCCTAGCCGTTTTCCTCCTTAAGGAGGTATTCCATTCTATGCTTTTAGATCTTGACGGGGTTTACACCAAGCATGGTGATTTTCTTAATACGCTTAAGGGTTAGCCCTTGTAGATTGAGGTTTGGATCCTTCCTTCCTCCATTAGAGATAGGAGAGTTATAGATTCTCTCCACACAAGTACTAAACCAGATCCTCAGGTAACTTAATACTCAATCTAATGAAACTAAGACCCCATGGAAGGTGTCTAAGCCTATAGTGTAAGGTATAGTATATACATGTACTTTTAAAAAAAAATCATATAGATTAAAGGTGTGATAAAATGGTTTGACTCTAAATTATAGTTAAGTAAACCAATATCTATGGTCTCAACTGTGCTGAACTACAATTGAAGGTGGCTAGGCTCCACCCATACCAGAATTGGATCTGCCTTTGATTTTAAGCATATAGAATGTCTAGGGTTTTTCTATATCCTCCAGGAGATCCATGGCTTGACTAAAAGATATACTGGTTAGAATTTTAATAGCCTTTTATCATCTAACCAATGGTCAAAAAAGAAGTGGGTCCAGAAAATATGACTTTATGGGAGATTGTTGGGAAGGTCATGGCCATCCTGTGAGGGGCTGAGCCAAATCTATCTAACAAGATCAGACTTACGTTGATGGTCATACCCTAGCTTAAGTTTGGCTTAGCTTGAGCTTTGACTTGTAGGCAAACCTTACCAACTTTGGTATAATTAAATCTATTGTGGGATTAAAATCCCCGTTTTAGAAATCCAACCCAATGGCCCATTTTTGCTGGCTGAGTAGCTTTTTATTTCTGGGCCGTTGATGGAATGCTGGCAACCCCATTCCATGACCCCTTGGTACCAACCTTGGCAGACTTAGCCCTTATTCAACGTTCGTCCAAGTTAAGTTCAATATTTAGGTGCAGCCAACTGGTTACCTTTGGCTTTAATAATATCTCCTTGTTGATGTGCTCTGTACCCACAATTATGTCATTAGACAGACCACTGAAGGCCACTGAGGATCATTTGGATACTATTACATGAAAGTGGGCGTTGGCTTTAATTTGGTAACCAGTATAATTTTAGGGGTTAATAAAATGTTACTCTCCTTAACACCCCCAGAAAATCCCTTAACCTGACTAAGTATAAGATAAACAAGAATGGCCAAGTTTGGCAAACCTTGATACATTTTAGAAGTTACAAAATTTTTTAAAGATGCTATTTCAATACCCGTTTGGCATGCATAACTTTCCCACCTGGTTTGGGACCCTTGAGTGACCCCTTTCACCTTTCAAGAATACTATTCTTTAGGTCCAGGAATGAAGGTATATAAGCCTATAAATTTTGATTACTTTTAGTTGGAGGTGGTTAGCTTGAGGTAACTAAAACCTTCTTCAGTGAGCCTGGTTTATAAAAACCTTGGTATAACTTGGCCAATTTTGTCAAACCTTGAAATTGATGATGCCAACCGGTTTACCAGGTGTATGACTAAACCTCAAGTCATACATACACCAAAGATTCCTTAAAGTTTTTGGTACCTTGGGGTCTTTTATCCCTCTTAACTCTAAATAAGTTTGGCTTTCATATTATATCAAAAGTCCTTATGGAAATCGGTCAACTGTTATCCAACAATTGGTAGGCTTATTGTTTTCAAGCTTTGGTCCATCTGACTTCTAATGTAAAAATAGAAACTCTGGCTTCCTAAAATTCTAATTCCTTTAAACCTCTAGTCAGTTAACCTAGTTGGATCATATTTAATACCATCTGGGTAGGGATTTGGGAATGGTGTAGATTCAACAAAGTTTTGGGGTACCTTTGTTTTAAACTTGAGCTGGTGTTGGGATTTTTGCCCATATTCTCAGCTGACTAGATTACCATAGATTGCTAGGGGATAACTCCATAATTTGAAGTGAATTGGATTTCAGTTGACCCTGATTTTGGGGTAACAATGTTGGGGGGCTTTTAGGTTAAATGCCTGTGTTAGATCCATCAGGGATCGATCTGGACAAATGCTTAAGATCTCATTGGGCAGAGTTACTGATGAAATAGGAGCATATGATAGTTGATTAACTATCAGGTGTACCAATTGGGATTGGTCAGGTTTCATCAGTGACCAATTGGGAATTAAAGGATCAAGTTGTGAGGTGAGTGATGCTGCCTGCAACTACTTAATCAATCAGTTGGTTCATGACCTTCCTTAATGGGTAACAAGTCCCATTATCTAAGCAGGTCGCTACCCAAATATGGTTGGTTCACTGAAATCAAGAGCAAAACGTTAGGGACACGTTTTCTGACTCTTTCCGTTTTAGGTCTCAAGGATGTCCAATGATGAAATCCTAGCCAGGATGGGGAAGACCATCGTTGATGAGACAAGGATGGGTAATTAAATGGCAACGGTTGCTGTTTCATCGAGGAGGTGCCAACTGAGGGTTGGGCACTGAACTCCCAATATAAATTCCCTAAAGAATTCACTAATAAAAAACAGTAATTACCAAACCATCAATTACCAGAGTATTATCTGAATATGCTTTATCAAAATCCAGAGAGTTCTATTCTTTTTCAAGGAAATTATTGCTGTTTTCTCTAAATGGGAGACTCTTTAGGATAAAGAGTAAGGATCTGAGTGGGGATCCAGAGAAGAAGCTAAATCAAATCAGGGATTGTTACTGACAGTGTCACCAGAGAAACCGTAAACAGGGATCTGAGCAAAGATTGAGTTAGGCGGTCCAGAGAATGAATCTCTATTCAGGACATCATAAGTTTTTTGAGAGGAAATACTAGCCAATCGTTGGGCTAAATTCTAGTACTTCAATTTAACTATGGAGAATAGTCTTCATACTATTATTAACGTTTATATTTAACTATCAAAAAATGCGGAGAATTGCACAACAATAAACCTGTGAAGTTATTACACTCATAGGGGTTATTAGCCAAGAATAATCAGAAAACCTATAGATTTTAACAATTGGTGCTCACTACAGGATTGTAGTTGAGTAGGAGATATTAGAAGTGATGTCATATAAGGATGAAATAAGAAAACTATGGATGGAGTTAGCAACTGTTAACCAGAACGCCCTGAACTTGGCGGATCATTGAGAATTTGCTGCCTTGGAGGAAAGAGTCATCGAGATGGAGGAAGGGGTCAATAATGTTATGAGTTTCAGAAATGAGTTACTTAAAAAAGTAACGTCATTGAATAAAAAAGAAGGGGACTTAATTTGAGAAGCCTTATTTCTGAAAATGGAGCATGAAGCAGATTGCGTTCGTTTAAGAGCATTCAGTGCAGATATCAAATTGCTGATTAACAGGTCAAGGAGTTGAAGACTCACAAATGTGAATGTGAGCCATATTGTGTGACTGACACCAAAGAAAGAACTCCCGGGTGCTAGTTGGAAAGATGATTATCCCAAGAAGCATGCTGCCTGCTTTTACCACTAATTTGGAGATGAAGCCCAAAATTACACCTCAAGTGAGCTGAGTAGCCAAACCAAGAGAGGTGGCTAGAGAAACCTTGGAGGAATTTAAAGTGACACCAAAACTGCGGACTTTCCATTGGGATAACGCCCCTGCATTTTTCCAATTTTTTGATATGATAATGTACGGATATGGTGATCGTCAAAAGGCATTGATGGTGATGAATTGCCTAGATACCAATTGTCAAAACCTAGTGTTGCTCCATCTAAAGGGGGACAGCTGGTCATACGCAGAGGCCAAAGTGGCCATTATGAAGGAATTTGGAATCCTGATGCACATGTCGAAGTGCAAACAAGAGTTTATGGGCATTCAATTCCATAAAGATGAGTCGTTAGCAAGCTTCATGGATTGGTTCTACCAGGAGTCACAAATCCTGGTTGGAGAGAAGGTACTGGATGATCTCAATGTCCAAATTATCCTACAGGTGGCCCTTTGGCCCTATGTGGATTTTCATCAGATGATGTCTTCTGTGTTCATGATGGAAATTACTACCTCTCATATGGTAGACAATTTGAAAATCTTGGGAGCTACCTTTGATGCCCCAAATAGAAGTTTCAAATCGAATCCAGTATGAAATTGAAATCCCACAAAGGGGAATGAGGGTGCTAAGGAGATGAATAACCAAACCATGCTGGGGAATAAGCCCAAAGTCTTTAAACAGATTAATAAGAGTGAGAAAATCTGTTACCAATGTGGAGGAAGGGACATTTCGCTATGCACTGCAAGAAACCCAAAGATCAAATTAACGTGGTCCAAACAAAAGAGTCTGCACCCGCAAAGGAGCCAGGAAAAGGGACCACATCCCAGACATGGAATAGTTTAGAGCTACAGAGAAGCCTGTTCCCCCCTAATATGAATGGTGAAGTTAATATCAGTGATCTGTTCATGGATGAAGACACACAGGATCAGCTATATCAAGTAGTCAATTTGGAAGTGAACGCATTAACAAGATCTGGGGCGAAGGGGATTGACCCCAAGATAATTAAAGAAGTTGCTCAGACATATGCCCGACAACTAGCAGACAAAATTTAAGCCTCAGATAATCCTGAAGAATTGACTAAAGTTTGATTAAATGAGGCAAACCTGTCAATCCACCTCAGCGCAATGAATGAATCATTCCCTGATTTGTCAGCGCAAATAATTCACACCCTCAATTTGGCTAATAACGCTGCTATACACTCACCAAATACTATCTTACAACACTCTGAGTGTACATATCTAGACATACTAGTGAAACAAGTATGGGCGAGGGCGATTGTTGACTGTGGAGCGCCCATTAATATTGTCTCAACCAAGTTAGTGAAAAGGATGAAGATCTCGCCTAACTTGGAACACAAGAAAGAGTACGGGACAGCTGGGCCAAATACTACCATCTCATGTGGAGCGTATAGCGCTCTACCACTTTGATTTGGATCTCTGGAGGTGTCTACTCCAGTGATAGTTTTGTACAACCAAAACTATGATATTCTGATTTGGATATATTTTCTAAGCAAATTACAGAGTTAAATGTAACTTTGAGGATAATACGTTGACCATATTGGGTCAGATGTTACCATTGGTCTATCAGATGGATGGGAAAGCTCCACTGAATATGAGAAATAACTTCATTGACTTGATGTACAATGACAGCATTGTCCAAATTTGATATTAACTAGTTGGCTGAAAGTGACAAGAGATGGCAACGGAATATTAGAAAATTGGGAATTCCCACTGAGGATCAAGAATGTGAGAACCATACCGCTGGGATCAAAAATAATAGTCAATGGGGTTGACATTAGAGATATTGGAGCTGTTGTATGGGGAAGTCAGAAGCCCTTGGAAGAATTCCAGAGTAGAGTCTTGGGTGGCTCCTGGCATAATAATGCCAGGCCATGGAGAAATTTCGAGTTCTCCTGAAGAATTTAAGCAAAAAGTGATGAAGATTGAGAAGAATCAGATCATCACGTTTGTTCATCTGATCCTGACAGCCGAATTGAGGAAATTGCATGATTTTGGAACCCTCAATGAAAAGGAATTACCAGCTGGGGTAACTAAGAGAATCAATCTATTGGTCAATTGAGAGCAACTTGCTGATCTAACAGAAGGTCAGTAAGTGAGGGTGCTCGAATTTTTAAAAAGTATTGGGAAGTATTCACCTAGGATGACCATGATTTAGGATGTGCAAGAGATGTGATCCACAAGGTCTATACTGGGGAAAATTTACAGATCTGGATGAGACTGATTCGACAGTTGAAGGTGGCTGAAGTGGTAGTGGAGAAATAAATCAGCAAACTAGTGAAGCATGGGCTTCTAATTCTGTCATTGAGTCCCTAGGTAAGTCTGATTCTTATTGTGAAGAATAGGATGGCTCTAATCAGGTGGTGATTGATTATCAGAAGCTGAACAAGGCTACAAAGAAGGAATTGTATCTACTACCAAGAATTGATGATGTGCTAGATTGATTAGATAAGTGACCTATTTCTCAATGATAGATCTAATAGTGGGATATTGGCAAATCGATTTGCCAAAAGAAGACCAAGAAAAATGCATGATTATCACCATACAGGGACTATATCAACTAATGAGAATGCCCCAGAGGCTGTGCAATGCGCCTGCGACTTTACAGAGGGCCATGGATGCAATAATAGATGACTTGAAGTTGTCATGCATCCTGGGGTAATTGGACAATATCAATGTGTTCAGTAGGACGTTTACTGACTATTTGCACCACTTGGAGGAAGTGTTCAAGAGACTATCTGCAGCCAACCTGAAGATTAAGCTGAGGAAGTGTCACTTCTTCAAGAAAGAGTTGGAATATCTGGGATTCTTGATCAACACTAGTGGACAGAAGCTGCAAGCCCAGAAGATCAAAGCCATAGAATGAATGGCTGTGCCAAAGAGTGACTGAGATATCTAAGTGTTCTTTGAAATGTCAAATACTATAGAAGATTTATTTGGGATTTTTCCAGATCACCAAACCCTTATTCCATCTGTTAAAGAATATGAAGAAAGGATTCGTTTGGAATGAAGAAGCACAGAAATCCTTCAATGTGTTATACCAGTACTTAATAGATTCTCCAATTTTTGAATTTTCCAAATTTTAATTGAGAATTTATTATAAAAACTAATGCTTCATTGGCGGTAATCAGTGCCATACTGGGCAATTAGATGAACTTGGAGACAAACATCCGGTGGCATATGTGAGCTGGACAATCTCAGCTGCTGAGAGGAACTACATTATAACTGAGCATGAATGCCATGCAGTCATTTATGCCTGTAAACAGTTTTGGGTGTAAATCCACAGAACTCACTTTAAAGTGGTGATGGACCACTCTTAGTTGCGTTGGCTCCATAACATAAGAGAACCAGAAGGACAACTGGACTTATGGGCACTTAAGCTACAGGCTTACAATTATGAGATTGTCCACTGAGCAGGGGCTTCTCATCAGAATGTGGATGGCTTATCGCAGTTACCAATGGTCCAGATGGTATATCCGCAGGTGGATGAGCTATTCCAGAGAATGACAACGGAGAAATTGGGAATGAGCCCCAAGAAAGCCAAGGTGTGCTTCAAAAGCAAAGTAAAACACTGAGACCATGGATGGACAAGTTTTTAAGATCAATGGGAAGCAATTTCTATTCCCAAAGCTGTTGGAATGGGTGGCTATTGTTTAAGCTGCTCATAAGGTTTTTGGGCACAGAGGCCTGAGAAAAATGACTGGCAATATTCATCAGTACTAATACTGGGAGTCCATCAACTATGATGTCGCAGACTATCTGGCTTGGTGTGTGAGTGCTAGTTGCACAAGCCACATAAGAAAATGACTGGATACTGACTGATCCACCCTGGAATTGCTTGGCATATGGTGTCCATTGATGTGATGGGACTGCTGACAATGAGCACAGTGGTAGTCAAGTACATAATAGTTGTGATCAATCATCTGATGAGATGGGTCAAGATGAAGGCCAAAACAAAAGTAGATGCTAAAAGTACTGAAAAGTTTATCCTATATTAAGTAGTATACCAACATAGATGCCCGCAGGTCCTGCTGAGTGACAATGGGACAAATTTCACATCTCATGTGATCCCACAATTAAATGAAATAATGTGGATTTGAGAAGCTGTGTCTGTACCCTACTGGCTGGAGATGAATGGACTGGTGGAACAAGTCAATGGGACGCTAGCTGCAATGCTGAGGAAGCTGGTTGCAGGAAAAACTTCCACTTGAGGAATGTACCTGAGTTCAGTGGCGTTTGACTACAATATCAGTCATCATATGGCAATGGGAAAAATACTGTTTGAGTTACTATATGGAAGGAAGGCCACGTTGCCACCAATTTTATATTTGGTGGTGGAACCAACATCAGGGATAATTGCTGAGTAGTACCTGTACTGATTGATGAATATCTTGATCAAAATGCAATCATAAGCATTTTATACTACTTTGAAGAAAAGAATTTAACCAAAAAATGATGGACAATAAGAACCTACCAGCCTTATCAGAATACCAAATAGGTTAAGGAGTTGCCTATTATGATACGCATGGTTTTGGAAGAAGAAATAAATTGGATGCAACCATCTAGTACTAAAAAAAATAAATAAATTGGATGCATTGTGGTCTGGTCCTTTCAAGATTATTACCAAGATGGTGATGGATGCCTACTCCATCAAGGACATCTTGGATGGAAGTATAGTAATTCAAGTCCATGCTAAGTACCTAAAGCAATGGATCAATGAAAAAAAATAAAAAAGAGTTCCCAAAGGATCGCTGAACCATTAAGTTGGTTATGTCCTAATGATTTGGTTAAGTCTGAAAAAAGAACTTCTGAACCAAACTAGTTGGGTAAGTTTTGAAAAGTAAGATATCTGAACCATAGAGAACTGATAGGTCTAAGTATACTTAGGATCCATTTTGGGGGAATAAAATAAAAGATGGACTGCTGAAATGAAAAAAGGTCAAGTCCCATGGAAAAAAAAGAAAAAAATAAAAATGATAAAAATATGGAAAAAAGATTATTAAAAATGAATAGAAACCCAGTATATTTTTTAAAAAATTTATTTTTTTATTGATTATCCTTTATTTGGGGATGATTCCACCTACGTTGCATCTTGAGGGAGGAAGATGGATTGCATTAGGAGTAAATAACACATTGAAATCTATGTGAGTCAGATGCTAGCAAGGGCTAGACTTATACAAAACCAAGTTCATTGAGCGGATGCAGATCCCTGTGAGAAAGCAACTAGGGGAAGAGAAATTGAAATGTCAGAAGATACCAAACATGACACCCTAGAGCAGGGAGGAAAGCAACAGTACAAGAAGAGGCAGTCATCAAATAACCTTAAGTAATCCTAATATGGCACCAGAGCTGGAAGATTGGTCTTGAGTACTTGCCAATGGGCTTTGTCAAGAACAAAGGACATATGGGCCAGCAACAAGCAAGGGATATTAGGTGGGGGTTGCTAAATCATGCCCACTATCTGTAACAATTGTAATCGTACATGAATCCCATAAGTTGGGAATTATGGGATTTGTGTATGTCAATAGTTGCAATTCCGCTATTCTGAGTAGGATTTTCCTATTCAGGCTAATAGCGGAATAATTTAAATAAATCATTTTATTGGTTGTCATTCTGAGGTTTCCCCATTTAGCCGCCAAGTTGCCTGGATGCCACCAATTCTGGAGTCTTTTGCGCCCATTATTACACCCAATTCATTTAGCCTTTTTTGGAAGTATTTCAAAGCGAGTTCAGCCCCAATGGGCCCTCACTTTGGATTTCTATTCCAACTTTGAGTCCATTTCCTATAAAGGCCACTTTTTGCTAAACCTGTTTTATTTAAATTTAATTTATTTAAAGCAATTTTTGGGGAGCAGATGGCGGTGCATCAGGAAAGGGGGTGGATGTGTCAGGCTCCATTTGGAGAGGCCTTTCCCAGGCTAGTCTGGAGCCAGAGTGGCCCAAGGTGACAGAGGCCAGTTGGACGCACCTTGGCCTGTTGACCCCATGAGCAGATAGAGGTTTTGGGAGGCACCTCTTCCTGGGGTCCAAGGCGACAGAGGCAAGTGCACTGCACCTCAGCATAGTGTGCCTGGCAATGCCATCTGGACAGAACCAATCAGAGTTGGTACATCCACATATGGGGGTGAGTGGTGTTAGAGCTGGTGGCGGACTGGGCCTTGGGAGCCCAGTCTTGACATAATTCCAAAGTCACCTTACCTTGGCAGGCTGTGGTACCAGGCAGCCCGCAAGATGGCCGCAGTTGATGTCCCAAGCATTGCTGCATGACATCAGTCCCTTTTGTTGGTTTGTAGGGCCTTCCAATAAAGGGGATGGGAGCTTGGGGGGTGGGCTGGACTGCTGGCAGTTGATGGCCTTTGTTCTGCCAGAAGACCTCCAGAGAACCCATTGATTTGATCTGGGGGCTCTGGATTTTTGGTCAAAACCCCAAGCTGCTTGTGAAAAAGGTCTCCTGTCAAAAAGTTGTTGGTTGCTGCATGCCTGCCTTGCTGGTTCAGGTCTAAGTCTGCCAGTATTTCCTTTTTAGGAAAGGGTAGTGTAACAATCGCGATTGTAAATTAATTCCATAAGTTGGGAATTATGGGATTTGAGTATTTCAATAGTTGCAATTCTGCTATTCTAAGTAGGATTTTCCTATTTGGGTTAATAGTGGAATAATTCAAATAGATCATTTTATTGGTTGTCGTTCTGAGGTTTCCCATTTTGCCGCCAAGTTTCCTTAATGCCACCAATTCCGGAGGCTTTTGTGCCCATTATTACACCCAATTCATTTAGCCTTTTTTGGAAGTATTTCAAAGCGAGTTCAGCCCCAATGGGCCCTCACTTTGGATTTCTATTCCAACTTCAAGTCCATTTCCTATAAAGGCTGCTTTTTGCTAAACCTGTTTTATTTAAATTTAATTTGTTTGAAACGAGTTTTGGGGAGCAGATGGCGGTGCATCAGGAAAGGGGGTGGATGCGCCAGGCTCCATTTGGAGAGGCCTTGCCCTGGCTAGTCCAGAGCCATAGTGGCCCAAGGCGACAGAAACTGGTTGGCTGCACCTTGGCCCATTGACTCTGTGAGCGGATAGAGGTTTTTGGAGGCACCTCTGTCTGGGGTCCAAGGCGACAGAGGCCAGTGCACCACACCTCAGCACGGTGTGCCCAGCAAGGCCGTCCATTTGGACAGGACCAATCATAGTTGGTGCAGCCACATATGGGGGTGAGTGGTGTTAGGGCTGGTGGCGGACTGGGCCTTGGGAGCCCAGTTTTGACACTATCAAAGCCATCAGTGAAAGATACCAATGGGATGTGCCAGAAATGAGATAGTCATGCAAGGAGTGAATGACATCCTGAAAGTGAAGCTTAAGAGATTCTCAGAAGCTGAAGTAGAATGAGTGATGGAAGCCAGGAGAGGCTAGAAGCTTCATGGCTAACTTCAAAAACTTGGCTGGCAAAGCAAAGAGCATAGGCTGCAACATCTCAATCTAGGATGTTTTCAAGATTGGAAGAGTTTCGAGCTATGGAAAAAGCCTTGGTAACTTGGGCCCTTAATTCTGCATAGGGGGGTTCAAAATGTATGCTGTTGCCAATGGCTAGTTTGGTGGCCAAGACAGCTATCTTGTAATATTGACTAATTTAGAAGAGAACTCTTGAATCAATTCTGATCTAATAAGGAAGGAATGATCAAGAGTGAAGGGCATTGCTTCAGGAGGTTCAACAATGATGTTAGGAGTATCTTTGAATGGAGATAAATCCAGGAGAGTCTCAAAATTTAACTCAAAAATTGTTTACAGAGGAAGGTTTCGTTGCGGGTCGTTCAAGACAATAGTTAATTTAATTTGTCAGGGGTTGGTTGCCATTTCCAGTAATTTCAAGGAAGGACTGGCTATGGGTACTTGACTGGGAGTATGAGTCCTGGAAGGACCATGGAAGAGGTTCTGATGCACAGATCGACTCATCAGCTGAAAAAGCTGAAGGTCTTTATCAGACAAGCTATTAAGCAGCTGTTGGTACTGAGACTCAGAATTCAAAATATGAGCTGGATTAGAAAGGGAATGTTGGACTTATATGATAATTGACATTATGCACTCTGAAATTAATTAAGCTCTAATTTCAGAGAAGTTAATCTCAAAATTAATGGGATAATCTGTAAGTCTAGGGGAACGTCCCCTGTGCGTAGATTGGTCATTCTTCCCGTTTCCAAATAAAAAAGGGGCTGAAGAGGGCGGCTGTACCCCTTGTAACCCAGGGCGACCTCGCTCATGTGGTAGATGAGCGCTGGGTAACATCCCTCCCTCTTTGGATCACTCCCCCAGTACCCTCACTCAACTTGGCCAAACTTGTTAGTCATATTGAGGAAATTTGCACTGAGATTACCAAATTGAAGTTGAAGGGTCTGAGACCAATGGGATCAAAGCTGGACAATCAGAAAAAACATACTCAAAAAGGGACAAATGTCAAATTATTGGCTGGAATCATGGATGGTTTTGACTCAGTCACCAATATGATAGTTAACACTAACCCCCCCCCAAAATCATCGTGGATGATCCCAATGTACAGATGGTATCTTTGGAAACCATCACCAACAGTTCAAAACCTCTATCTGGCAAATCAGGAGTTGCGGCCAATGTAACTCCCTTGACTGAACAAATGGCCCAGCGACTGGGCATGAGCAGGTTGGGCATCCCAAACCCATTTCTAACCAATTGGGACCACCCCTACATGGTGTGGCCCTGGGAAATCCCTGCTGCTTGTCTGGCCAGATGCCATCACGCCAAATGACAGAAATGTAGCGAGCCTCAGTTCAGGCATTCAAGGTCAAACTGACAGTAACTCAGCCTGCCGCTGAATCCTTTGATGTGTGTTCCCATTAAGATTATCTGCCCCCCTCCCCAAAATAATTCACCAGTTAGGTCAAACTTGAGGGACCCAATCCCTGCTTGTTCTCACATCAATCAACCACTATTTAATCAGTGGCCTTGCACTGAGAAAATTGTTGGTCGATTTTCTTCCTTTGTTTTTTAATAAAAATCCTTTCCCCAATTTCAGTTTTATATGTTAAAAAACAAACCGCCTTTTCTGCCAGTATTCCAACACCCCTCAGGGTTTATGGGCGTGTTAATATGGTATTTTACTAGGTTTCTATAAACAATTTTGGCTCACACACAATTTATGGTGGAACTCCTTCTCAGTTTCATAACCGTCATAACAGCAGCATTGCCTCTGGCATTCTGGTTTGCCATTTGGGTGCTTTAGCACTTAGGCTGGCAGGACGGTCTAATTCTAACTTGCTGTTTGCCTGACATAATTGACTAACCATTTTTCCTGACCATTTCCAACTGTCTCATAGATATTGGAGAAGCAATGGTCACTTCTTTTCAGCTGAACCAGGTTGTGAAGAAATTTTACTCTGGCCATGTTAGCCTAGAACCACCCAGAATGTACAATCCATATCCCATAGTTGCTGCAGCTATCATTCCCATAATAAACCTAGTGGTTTCCCCTGACCCTACTACCATCTCTTCTGTATCGCTGGATTAAATTTCAGTTGCCAATAAAGAGAACTTCTCTTACTTCTTATTGCCCATGAAAATTAGTGTTAGGAGCCATCACATTTCCTTTGAGGCTTTGGTGGATACCAGAGCTGCAGGCAATTTTACGAATATTGAACTAGCCCAACAATTAGAGCTTGGCCTGGATGTAGGTCCTTTTATGATGGTTGCTTCTTCAGCCTCCCAGACCTCATATCTCGTCCATCAAGCCAGTTTCTTTATCAGTGCATCAGTTTAGTTTTTGCAATCAGTTCTCAGCAATGCCAAATTTGGTGTTTCCAGTTATCTTGGGGGTTTGATGGTGGTGCCAGCAACATGTCAAGATTCACCTGAGTCAAATATGTTGTCATTTGCCAACAATCAAATGGATTGAATTTCCCTTAGTTAATATTCTCAAGGAAACACAAGGCCGCAGCTCCATTACTTCCCTCCTTTCCCTTTCAGGACTTCCATCTGATTTTCCTGAAGAAATGATGCGCTATTGGAGTATCTTTGATTCCAAGAAGGCAGACTGTCTTCCCCCTTACACAAAATTTGACTTAGTATTCCTAACAATGGTACAGTTGGTGAACATCAACTGTCCTTTGTATCCACACATGGAAGAAGAGGAGGCTGCTCTTAACACCTGGTTAGACGATATGCTCAAGGAAGAATGGTTGTTTAAAGAGACGTCACCAATTGCCTCCCCTATCGTTTTTTCCAAGAAAGCTGATGGTTCTCTCTCCATCCCTGCGTGGATTATGGTCACCTAAATAGAATTCCAGTGAGCGCTCCCTACCCTTTACCCCTTGAGCAGACTATCAGTCAAGCAATTACAAAGTCTCATGTGTTTTTCAAGCTTGATCTTGTCAATGCCTTTAACCAGATAAGGGTAATGGAAGGTCAAGAATGGCTTACTGCAATTTGTAATAAACGAGGTCTCTCAGTTCCACGTAATACCCTTTGGGCTGAAGAATGCGCCAGCCATCTTTCAGAGAATGATTGTAGTGTGCTGGGAGACCTCCAGTTTACATGCACAGTCACATATATTGATAGCATCTTGGTTCATTCCCCAACTTCCAAACAACATGTTAAAGACTTAGAAGTGGTCATGGCTGCTCTTCACAAGGCGTGCCTGTTCATCAAGCCTTCAAAATGTGAGTTTTATAAGGAGGAAGTTACCTTTCTTGGGAACCTAGTCTTAAAATATGGTTATGCAATTCTGCCCAACAAGTTAGATGCCATCCATGAGTGGCCAACTCCAACAACCCAGAAACAATTATGGAGTTTCTTGGGTACCATTATTTTCCTAAAGAAATTCTCCCCAGCCCTTTCCCAGTTAGCTGCTCCACTCCACCCCCTCACGGGTAAAAATGTGCCTTTCCATTGGACCTCCAAATGCCAGCATGCGTTTGAGTCAATTAAAGAAGTATTTTTATCACCCCCTATTCTAAAACTTATGGACCCCTCCAAACCATATATCATTGCTTGTAATGCTTCAGCAGTAGCAGTTGGGGCAGTTCTGTTCCAGGAGCATGATGGCTTAAAACATCTGGTTGCCTACTTTTCACAGAAATTTTCTTCAACTTAACAATCATGGGCCATTTATGATAAGGAATTGGCAGCCGTAGCATGGGCATTGACTCATTGGTGGTACCTGTTGCGGGGTGCCCAGCACAAGTTAACTGTGCATATAGACCACCAAGCTCTTTTATATTTCTGCAAACTACAAAAATTGGTGCATAGGCAGGCTCATAACTACTGGGATTTATGCAGTTTCAATTTTAAATATTAATTTGTGAAAGATGCATTAAATGTGCTTCCTGACTTTCTTAGCCACAACCCAGCCCATTGCCCCATGGACTTGTAGGAAGTGGACCTTGTTACTGTGATCCCCACCACCCAAATTCTATCTATTGTCCCGCCTATGGTCACCTCAGTAGAGCTAGCTCCTGATTCTCTGCTTATTTCGTGGGTTTTGGCAGCTCAGATATCCTGCCTGAAGGAGTGGAGTTATATAATAATTATCCCTTCAAACCCACAAACGTTCTCTGTATTCCTTGGTGATGGGTCTCATCTATTTTAGGTCATGGGTTTAGGTTCCTCCTCTCCTTAGAGCTGAGGTGTTTCAAGAGCATCATGATCCTCCCACGATTGGCCATCTGGGCAACAAGAAATGCATCAAATTGATCAAGCAGACGTATAACTGGGTGGGTTTAACTAAGGAAGTTCTGACCTGAATCACCGATTGCGTTACCTGTGCACAAGCCAAGTCAGACCACTCAGTAAGAAACGGCTTCCTACATCCCTTAAAACAGGTGGATGGTCCATGGACTCCGGTGTCCATGGATTTTATTGTCAAACTCTCCTGTTCTAATGGGTTTACAGCGGTGATGGTGGTGGTCAATCGCTTCACAAAATTTTCCTTATTTATTCCCTGTGCTTCTGCAATCACATCTGAAGAAACCGCTTGTCTTTTAATACACCATGTGTTCTCTATGTTTTGTCTCCCGCAGGAGATCATCAATGACTGTGGGCCCCAATTTACAGCGCAGTTCTGGAATGAGCTTTTACCATCTTAAAAATCACCCCTGCTATTCCACTGTGTACCATCCCCAGTATGATGGACAAACTGAGCGGGTTAACCAAATTCTAGAACAATATTTGCATTGTTATGCATAGGCTGCACAAGGTACCTGGGCCAATGACATCCCTCTTGCCCAATTTGCCTATAATAATGGTACCCACACTTCTACGGAGTTTTCTTCCTATGAAGCGACATTGGGTTATAATCCCTCTTTTTTGGTTAGTCCCTTTCTACATCCAGAGTTCCTGCTGCCACAGATCATGTTGAGAACATTTGGTCTACCCAGTCCTTAGTGCAGGAGCATCTTACAAAAGCTATCAATGATTATAAACGGTTTGCAGATCTAATAACAGCTTCCTGGCCACAATATAGTGGTGGGATCTTATGTTATGTTAGATATGCACCATCTGCGGATGCAGGTACCTTTCAGAAGTTTGCAAGCAAGCATTTGGGTCCCCACCTGGTGGAAGAATACTTGGGTAATGGTACTTTCTGGTTAAAACTGCCAGTTCATTGGAAACAACATCCCATCTTCCACGTGTCTCTGTTGTCCCTGTTAAAGGGGATTGTTTCCACCAAACCTGAGCCAATTGTAATAGAGGATGCAGAAGAAGCTGAGGTGGAAAACATCTTAGCGTCCTGCAAATTCTGGCAGTTGGTTCAGTATCTTGTTGCATGGAAGGGGTATCTGGCTTATGAGAACAGTTGGGTCAAGGCTTTTAATTGCGCTAATTGAATGGAACTGGTCGAGGCATTCAATGAGTCTCACCCTGACGCCCCCCATCTCCCCAAAAAGTTGCAACTGTAATTGCAATCAAACTGCCCAAGACTCATAAAATGTGGCCCTCATGCAGTTTTCCAGCGGTGGTGCCCTTAGTTTGGAAAAAGGAAAAAGTAATGTAAGTCCAGGGGAACGTCCCCTGTGCATAGATCGGTCTCTATTCCCATTTCATAATAAAAAGGGGCTGAAGAGGGTGGCTGTATCCCTCATCACCCAGGGCAACCTCGCTCACATGGTAGATGAGTGCTGGGTAACAGCCTTCCTTCTTCAGATCCCTCCCCCATTACCCTCTCTCACCTCAGCTGAACTTGTTAGCTGGATTTAGAAAATTTGCACTGAGATCACCGAATCAAAGTTGAAGGGTTCAAGACCAATGGGATCAAAGCTGGATGATTGGAAGATGCATACTTAAAAAGGGACAAATGTCAAATTATTGGCCAGAATTATCATGAAAATGGCAGAAAAAGTTTAGACTGACCTGCCAGTCGGAATGTGTGAGCCCCCAGAAAGCAAGCCAGAATGCCAGAGGCATTGCCGCACATATGGTTTTGTATGGAGCCAGTCATTGGGAAACAATAAATCGTTGGTGCAGGGCTATAGTTAATAGCAACCTGAGAACAAACCAAATAAAGACTGCTTCAGACATTGAAGGTCTTGCTGCAAGGGGTGGTACCACAGGTATGGTTTCTACAAGATCACCAGTATATGGGGTTGTTTCAACTAGAGAGACAAAGGGGTGGATCCTTGCTTGAAGATGGTGGATGTAGGGACACAAGATCCCAGTATACTGTTGGCAAAAGTTTGCAATGACAGGGTTGAATTGCCAGAAGTATTTAGCTCGCTTTATCCAGTGTATGACGGTGGGGCCATAGTGACCATTAGTACTGGTAGAACCCATCCAGTATAAGGGCTGATGGGCCATCACAGAAAAGCCATTGGGAATGCAGCCAGAAGGATATCAATAAAATCAAAATTGATAATTTTTTTTGCAAATTTTTATTGTAAGGAAAGTAAATAAAATTGACCAACGATTTTCTCAGTGCAATGCAACTGATTAAATAGTGGTCAATTGATGCGGGGACAAGCTAGGATTGAGACCCTCAATTTTAACCTAACTGGAGAATTATTTGGGAATGGAGGCAGATAAGTTCACTGGAAACTGACATTGAAGAATTTGGCAGCAGGCTGAGTCACTGTTGGTTTGACCTTAAATCTCTGAACTGAGGCTCAGCTACATTTTTGATGGTTGGCACAACAGCATTTGGCTTGACAAGCTGTGGGAATCCCCCAAGGCCACCCCACATAGAGGCAGTCCCAATTGGTTGGGAATGGGTTCAGGATGCCCAACCCACCCATGCCTGGTTGTTGGCCATACATTCAGTCAAAAGCGTTGCATTGGCTGCGATACTCAATTTTCCAGAAGGGAGCTTTGAACCCTCATCAATGGTGTCCAATGCTACTACCTGCATGTCGGAGATCATCCCCAACAATTTTGGGAGGGGGTTAATTTTTATGATCATGGTGTTGGCTGAATCGAAACTGTTGGTGACTCTGGCCAATGAATCAGTCTTCATCCCTTTTTGACTATATGGGATCCAATCATCGAGCTTGTTCCCACTTGATTTTGGACCGATCAATTTCATTTTGGCTATCTTGGCACAGATTTCCCTGATTAGATGTCTTAGTTCTGCTGAGGTGAGTGTGGGCAATGGGGGAGGGATCTGAAGCGGGAGGGCTGTTATCCAGCACTTGTCTACCATGTGGGTGAAGTCACCCTGGATAATGAGGGGTACAGCCACCCTCTTTGATACCTTCTTACTTTGGAATGGGAAAAGAGCCTGATAAATGCACAAGGGATGTTTCCCGGGACTTACAGGAATTGTGGACAGTTTGACTTGGTCACCAATATGATCATTGATGCTAACCCTCCCCCAAAAAAATTGTTGGAGATGATCCCCGATGTATGATGGTATATTTAGAAACCATTGCTGAAAGTTCAAAACCTCTATCTGGAAAATCAGGAGTTGCAGCCAATGTAACTCTCTTGACTGAATGAATGGCCCAGCAACTGGGAACAGGCAGGTTGGGCATCCCAAACCCATTTCCAACCATTTGAGACTGCCCCTACATGGTGTGGCCCTGGGAAATTCCTGCTGCTTGTCTGGCCAGATGTCATCACGCAAATGACAGAAATGTAGTGAGCCTCAGTTCAGGCATTCAAGGTCAAACTGACAGTAACTCAGCCTGCCACTGAATCCTTTGATGTGTGTTCCCATTAAGATTATCTGCCCCCCTCCCCATAAATTCACCAGTTAGGTCAAACTTGAGGGACCCAATCCCTGCTTGTTCCCACATCAATCAACCACTATTTAATCAGTGGCCTTGCACTGAGAAAATTGTTGGTCAGTTTTCTTCCTTTATTCTTCCAATAAAAACCTTTCCCCAATTTCAGTTTTTTATTTTAATAACAAACTGCCTTTTCCGCTAGTATTCCAACACCCCTTAAGGTTTATGAGAATATTCATCTGGTATTTTAACTGGTTTCTATACACAATTTTGGCTCATACACAATTATTGGTGGAACTCCTTCTCAGTTCCATAACTGTCATAATAGCAGCAGTGCCTCTGGCATCCTGGTTTGCTGTTTGTGTGCTTCAGCACTTAGGCTGGCAGGCTGGTCTAATTTTAACTTGCTGTTTGCCTGACATAAGCTCTCCAGAGAAGAATTAAGAATGATATGAGCCAAGAGGTCATTATGAGAACTTAACAAGAGTGAACATGAATGAGCATTTGTAATTGCACCGCAAAATGAATATTGATAGTAAGAGTCTTCTGTCAAGGATGAGGGGAAAATCAGGAATTGAGGATTTCAAAACAAGAATCCTGAATGTGATATTAGGTCATATGCCCTGACAGGGGGAAAACTGAAACCTGGGATTAATATTATCACAAGTAGATTGATCAGCCCAGTATAAAAGAAGGTCATGGAGACTGCACTCTGAGTAGGCAGTAGCAAGGAGAAAGAGGAAGAGAGCCACATACTAAAGGTTATCCCAAGCAGCATTAAGTACTGATTGATCATACTTCACTTGAACAAATAAAGTAATTGACCAAGTGTCTAAAGTGGTGTTCTCCTGCTCCAATCCTTTTCTTGCTAGAAATCTAGGCAAGAGGGAGGATATGTTAGGATTTTTACCCATATTCCCAGCCAACTAAATTACCAGGGATTGCTAGGGGATAATTCTCTAATGTGAAGTGAATTGGATATCAGTTAACTCTAATTTTGAGGTAACAATGTTCAGGGGTTTTAGTTTATTTGCCTGGGTTGGATCCATCATAGATTAATCTGGACAAATGCTTAAGATCTCATTGGGCAGAGTTGCCAATAAAATAGGGGTATCTGATAGTTGGTCAACTATCAGGTATACCAATTGGGATTGATCAGGTTTCATCACTGACCAATTGAAAATTTAAGGATCAAGTTGCGAGGTGAGTGATACTGCCTGCAACTAGCAAATCAATCAGTAGGTTCACAACCTGCCTTAATGGGTAACAAGTCCCATTATCTAAGCAGGTTGCTTACCAAATATGGTTGGTTCACTTAGATCAAGAGCAAAACTTTAGAGACATGTTTTCTGATTCTTTCTATTTTAGGTCTCAAGGATGACCAATGATGAAATCCTAGCCAGGATAGGGAAGACCATTGCTGATAAGATGAGGATGGGTAATTTGATAGCAACAGCTGCTATTTTATTGAAGAGGTGCCAATTGAGGGTTGGGCACTGAATTCCTACTATAAATTTCCTAAGGAATTTACTACTAAAAATAGTAATTACCAAACCATCAATCACCAGAGTATTATCTGAATATACTTTATCAGAATCCATTTTGAGTCCTATCCTTTCCCAAGAAAATTATTGCTGTGTTCTCTAATTGGGAGACTCTTTAGGATAAAAAGTAAGGATCTGAGCAGGGATCTAGAGAAGAAGCTGAATTAAATCAGGGATTGCTACTGACAGTGTGTCAACAGAGAAACTGTAAACAGGGATCCGAGCATAGATTGAGTTAGGCAGTATCATGGATTGAATCCCTATTCAGGATATTATAATATTTTGAGAGGAAATACTAGCCAAGCGTTGGGCCAAATTCTAGTACTTCAATTCAACTACGGATAATAGTCTTCATACTATTAACAACATTATATTTCACTATCAAAATGATGCTGAGAATTGCACAACAATGAACCTGTGCAGTCAACACATTTATAGGGGTTATTGGCTGAGAATAATCAGAAAACCTATAAATTTTAACAGCTGGTATGAGTCAAGTGATTTAAAGATCCAACTTGCCCCTTATAGCCTCCGAGTAATCCATTTACTTAAGCCTATTATTTAAAATTAAATTTTATAAACCCATAGCCTGTACTGTAGAACTCCTTTACCACCTCCACGTTACAACCCTTCTATGGTATCAGACCCTATAGCCTTTAACCAAGTTTTTCTGTAAAGCCTTAACCGGGAGACAGATCTTGGTTAAAGGGTTGAGCTACCAAATCTCTATCGAACCCGTGATCCCACTATAGTTATACTATACCATCGGAGGACAACAGTACCAAGTATTTTGCATCAGGTTCAGGAAACGGTAGCCTTACAGAAGGCCTTCTAGGATAAAGCGGACACTTATCTGGTACCTTCACTTTACAAAATAAAACCCTTAAGGTGGTTCCTTTGGTTGACGAGGCGGATTTAAAACTATAACCTTGAATGTATACTTTGACAGGAAGGCCAGCTTGAGCAATTTTGGGGATTTGGCTTCACTTTACAGCCATCGTGACGGTTATACCAATTGACACTAAAAAGGTCGGGGCCGGGTTGATTTTATAATAAAGTTAACCAGAGATGTGAACTTTAATAGGTTCCCCTAAGGGCAGCACGCTTTTTTATCAAAGCTACGTCCTCGACGTATCATCCCTTATCTATAATGTTAACCCTCTTCAGATAATAATATTACTTAGATTGCAACCCGATCAGAGCCAAGGTCGCCCCCTCACCTGATGTTCCTAGATATTGCTTACGATCACTTGAACCACTTACCTACTTTTCAGCTCGGTGACTTATAGTTATAACGTGGATCGGATACCAAACTCATATCTCTAGAAAAATAGTCCCCCATCCCCCTTTAACTTTACGTATGTCCACAACGGTAAGGTTTTATAAGGGGATTATTATTAGCTCTGGTGGGTTGATGGTACACTTTATACCTCAACATAAAGTTAAGAAAAGTTTCCCCACCATCCTAACAGGTTAACTAAATCAAGTATCTGATACCGGGGCGATTATTAAAAATATCCAAAATACCAAAGTTTATAACGGCTAACCACCGCCTCAAAGATGAAAAAGTTAACCTTAATTTTTTTAATAAGCTACATTCTGCCCAAGGCCTAAAGCTCAATCGTTGCCACCGATGCTAAGCATTCATAGATATCACGACCGGTTATCGAACCTAACTGAGGTCTAGCGTAGATAAAGTATCCAATGGTATCCCGAGCAACTTATAGAGATAAGGTCTATTCCACTACCTACATTATAAACAATCAAACGGATGCGTTTATTTTATACTGCAGCAGCCGATATAAAACTTTTATGGATTAAATACGCTTCAATAATTAAAAAAAGATTACCAGTTCAGATATTTATTAAGTAATGCTCAGATAGGCTTCAGTTACCAACCCAGGTGGTAGAAACCAATTTCGAAAAAGGTCGTACCCTACGGCTGCTAACAAGCGAAAGATCTATACCGTTAGGACCTTCAAATAAGAACGAGGAGGAACGTTAGCTTAAAGATAAAAATAAAAGGAAGATTTAACCAAATCCCAAATTAAATTAACCAAATCCCAAATTTAATTAACTAAAGCCCAAATTAAATTAACCAAAGCCCAAATTAAATTAACCAAATCCCAAATTAAATTAACCAAAGCCCAAATTAAAGGTTAATCTATTCGAGGTGGACCGAAAGTAAAATTTAACGCGGGGGCCAAAGACAAAGCCAAAGGGTTTGTAAACTTTAAAACCTCCCATGGGACCTTCAAGTTTATAGGGTAGGGGATAGGATTCGTAAAAATTGAAATTTCGATAGATAAAAACTCCGAAACCGGTTGACGATAAAATTTCGGGGATCCGGACGCCAGGCCCAAACTTTAAAATCAAGTTGGGGTGAATCGGTCCATTTAAAGTTTTACGAGCTCCCCTTAAATCTTCCTAACCAAATTTAAAAGGCTGAACCTTTAGGCCAACGTTTAAGTTTGAAATATGCTTGACTCAACCGAGGCGGGTGGTACAGCTGAAACGGCTACCGAGGCGACGAAGGACACGCCTTCTGAGTTCGTCAGCCGAATCCGGCCCCCCTCCAGGTTAGGTGCGCCGATCGACATTGAGGGGATCAAAAGATTAAGGAGAGGACGAGGTCAGCGGTGGCCGAGTCATCAACGGGGAGGAAGCCCAAAACCCCGGAGAAGAACCTCAAGCGGTCAGCCTCCGTTGCGACCCCCCAACTTTAAACAACAAGAGGCCAAGACCGGTCCCTTCCCCTAAAAGGAACTTGCACCGGGCGGCCCCCAAGCCCGCCCCCCCGGCTCATCACCGTCACCAAAACGACGGCAGTGACGAGGGCAAACCGCACCCCACCCAAACCGAGGGCCAGGGAGCCCGGGGTCACGGTGGGGGCCGGTACCAGAGCTAGCGTAAATGGTTCGAGGGCCAACCACTCCAGATCCTCACTGGAAAATAGTGGTAGCATCGGCAACCTCAGCCACCTCTCAAACGATACCGACGCCCCCGTCCCCAAACCTAAACTGATTAAGCGGTCCGCCTGGGATACCAAGGTAGCCTTGGGTAAAAACGCTTCTAAACAGTAAACTAGGGCCGCCTCGAGGATAGCGAGAAGGTGATACGGTACCTGAAATACGAGCTCAAACAGCACCACCAGGCGATCCAAGAGATCACCGGTAACCTTACCGAGAGCCAGCGGCGCAGTAAGTTGCTTTAGGGCGGTCCACAGCCTAACTTGACCTCCAGTCGACGCGCTAGAGGCGTCCAAGCAGAGCTTAAAGGATAGGGCCGACGCCAAAGCTAGGGAGAATGAGGGTAACCTCGACAGGATCGAGCAGCTTAAAGGGGAGCTCGAGGTAAGTTGCGCCACGGGCGGCAGGTTTAAGCCTCGGTGCCATTAGGCTTGCCACGTCAACCACGCGGGAAAGGTCCAACAGCTCCAAACTCGGCACGAGCTGGCCCTGAAAAGTTTCGAGGGCCGGGTCGACATCCTCAACCGGGAGAAGGAGCTCCTTACCAAAGAGCTGAGAGATGTGACCACCGCACTCGAAAGGGAGAGGGTGGATTGTCAGAGGTTGACGGTAAACTGGTTGGTTGGATTCGGCGCTGATGGGTTGTTAGCAAACCCTTACGGAGCAGACGGCCAGCTATTCCAAGATGCTGGGCGAAAAGGGGGCGTTGGACGCGTGCCTTAAGGTGAGGGACTGATTTGGCGTAGCTGATGCCGCTCAAAAGAAAGCCCACGAGGATATCGGCGCGCGCGACCGCCACATCCACACCTTGACCGAGCAGCTGGCTCAAAGCCGCGAGACGGTGGCGTCGCTCGAGACCCGGATCCGCGAGGAGGAGACGGTCCGCCGCCAGCTCCACAATACCATCCAGGAGCTCAAGGGCAACATCCGCGTCTTCTGTCGGGTCCGCCCGCCCATAGGTAGAGTTGCCATGGCTCGAGCTAACGTGCGGAGGCGCCGAAAAAGATATCCCCGGCACGCTCACCCACCTCGCGTTTCCCGACCAAGAAAGCGACGCCAAGTTGATCGAGCTTAAGCAGGTCAAGGTAGGTTAAATTAACCCCTTGAAGCTGAAGATGCAGGAATCGTCCCTGTCCAAGGCCATCCACAAGACCCACCCGTTCACCTTCGACAAGGTAAGCGAGCCCATATGGAAACGCTAAAGGCCAGGTATTCCTGCCGACCAGCACGCAAGAGGAGGTGTTTTCGGAGATCTCGCAGCTGGTGCAATCGGCGCTGGATGGCTACCCGGTCTGCATCTTTGCGTAAGCTGGATTTGCGGCCCCGCTAACCTTCCAGTTATGGCCAAACCGGCTCGGGAAAGGTACCTTACGGCTGGCCTAGCTTACCCACTAGACGTTTACGATGGAGGGCCCCACCGTATCCGATCCTTCATCTGAAGGCATGATCCCACGCGCCGTGACCCAGATCTTCGAGAGCGCCGAGAAGCTAAAGGCGAAGGGGTGGCGGTACCAGCTGGTATGCCAGTTTGTGGAGATCTACAACGAGGCCCTCCACGACCTGCTGGGGTCGGGCGACTCCAAGAAGCACGAGATCAAGCATGACCCGGTGGGGAAAACCACCGTCACCGAGGTGGTGACCAGTAACGTTTACCGAAAATCCCTTTAAAGCTATGTAGGGGAAGTTAGGAGCCCCCGCGAGGTCCACTCGCTCCTGGCCCGGGCCTCCTCCAACCGGGCGGTGGCCTCGACCAACTGCAACGAGCGCTCCTCCCGCAGCCACAGCGTGTTTACGATGCGCCTGTCGGGGCGCAACGGGCTCACGGCGGAGACCTCCGAGGGCGTCCTCAACCTCATCGACCTGGCGGGCTCCGAGTCGCTCACCAAGTCCGGCTCGGCGGGCGAGCGGCTCAAGGAGACGCAGGCCATCAACCGGTCGTTGAGCTGCCTCAGCGACGTCATCTACGCCCTCTCCAGCCAGAGCCCCCACATCCCCTACCGCAACTCGAAGCTGACGTATTTGCTGCAGAACTCCCTCGGCGGCAACTCGAAGACCCTCATGTTTGTGAACGTCTCGCCACTGGTGGAGAACTCCCAGGAGACTCTGTTCTCCCTCCAGTTCGCCACGAAGGTATTCCCGCCCGGCTTCCCGCCTAACGTTTAAGGTCAACGCCTGCCATATCGGAACCGCTCGGAAGAACCCCCGCTAGCCGCCTTTACCCCCGAGGCTGCCCTATTCAGCCCGAGCACCCCACCGTAACGCTTCCCTTAAACCTATGACCCCCCGGCCCAACTTTAAAAGCCCGCGCCTTACCTCTCACCACAACTGTCTTCTATTCCCCCTAAACCTCGTAGGGGCAAAGACTCCTACCTTCGGCCCTCTGACTAGTACAACCACATTAAAGTCACGCGTTGGGGTGATTCTATTTAAGGCCAAGCCTTGAGTTGTACCTATGCCATAAAGCTACCTCCAGGTCCGCTGTACCCTCCAACTTATCCAAGCCTTGAATGTTAAAGTTGCAAGTTTGGAATCCTTCCACCAGCCTTAATTTTTAAACTGGGGGTTAGGTACCATTTCTAGATCCCCCATGACATCTAACCCCCGGGTTGATGTCCTTCATCCCCAACAAGGTATCCCCTGGATGGTGCCCCGCACCACCGGTTTCCAAAGGTTGGCTGGGTGGATTTAAACGCCCTCAGCTGAAGCGTCAAAGCTTCCTAAACCCACGAGCCTGCATGGTTTAACCCACCGTCTGGTATTTAACCCCATGGCGGGGTAACTGGGGACTTACCAATTTATGCTTGGTAAGTTAGGCACCTTAAATTTAACTTGACCAAAGGGTTATTTGGTATCTGGTTTATAATGGGATGGGTAACTGACCCCCCTGCAGGTATTCAAGGTTAACCTAATTCCAAGGATCAGTTATTTGGGATGGGGGATTTAGGGGTAACCCTGAGGATAGGCTTAGATGCCCATAGGATCTGGGTTTAGGTTGAGGCCTATAAATTAGTTTCACACCCGGGTAGAGTTAGTTGGATCATTAGTAACACCTGGATTTGGGGTGAAGGTTGGCTTTGAGGGTTGGAGAGATTTGGCAAACTTTTAAGTGGGTTTTATATTTGGTTTCAATTCCAAAGCTGTTTTTAAGTGGGTTTTATATTTGGTTTCAATTCCAAAGTTGTTGAAATTGGTTACCAGGGGTATCAGATTCCAAGGGCACAGGTTAAGCAGCGTACAAAACTCAAGGCCCCGTTTGAAACCAGCGTTGGGAATCCCTCCAGTTTGGGTGAAACGGTACCTTTGGTGGTATGATTTAGTATTCTTATACCCAATGTCGGGTGATTTGTTATCACCTACAAAATTGGTTTAGATTTACTATGCAGCGGTTAATCGGGTTGGAGGCCCACAAGCTTTATTATAATTGATCCAACAATTTTTATCAAACCTAAGGCCCAAAATCATCATCCATCCTAGATTTTAAAGCGCTATGTGGTTTCCTATATTAACATTGAGTTTCCACCTAATGAAATCTGGATCAATCACCCCGTTAGGGCCCCACTGACTGATGAGATAGGGGATAGTGCCTGGACCCAATTTTATCATGTCAAGCCTGAGGTTGTATTCAGTATTTAACCTCTCTAGTCACTTAATTAACCACCTTATAAACCTATTATGCCTTACTATTAGCTTCCTAATAGCAGATAATGGGATCCACTTAACCATGCTACTATTATTAAGCTCAATCCTGCCCTCAATGATGAATCCTGATCTACTCTTAGCCTAGACTGGGCTACCACCTATATTTCTGAATCTATCCCTACCCTCACATGTAGTAGGTAGCTATTCTTTATCTCAATCTTGATTCTCCCCCAGTACCTTAAATAGCACCAACCCTTTTATTAATAAAATAATTCTTACCCCTATATTGATATATGGTAAAAGTTGTTTAACTTTAAAGTATAGATTTGGCTATACCAAGAGCTTAGAGTGTGTTGGACTGACCAACTGTAGACCTGTGCAAGTAGCACATAAAAGAACCTCAGGTTACAGATGGTCCTTGGTCAACGCACGCTTGGAAAACCCTTACCTATCACAGATAGGCTTATATTGAAAGCTTAAAAGGGTAAGCCTATGGTAGTATCCAATACTGACTGTGGCTTAGGGGCCTTGTAAAGCTAGCCTTAGTAGTGGTAGGCTTTCCATAAGCTAATTTGAAAACAAGGTCCATCCCACAACAGTAGTTTCCCTGGTACACCCCAAAAATCCCAAATCCTTATTGGGGCAGTTATTTTAATAATAAACTACCACCAATGAATATTTGTTAATCACAGTGAAACCGGGCTGCAAAGTGATTAGATTTGAGTAATTTCATCACAGCAGCGGTCAGCCCAATACAACTTGGACTCTGAAAAGTAGCCAAGGATAATCATAACTCCACCAACAATAAGTTTACGCCGGTGCGGGGCAAGGTAGCAGATAAGGATCATCATAATTTAGATGGAGCAAAACTGGGCCTCAAGCCAAAGCAGTTGCAATACTAGTAGATCAAGTTGCACCATCAGGATTGAGGATTTGATCCACCTTTTAATTGCCTGTAATCTGAAGGAAGCAGCCAAGGTTGCTGGTAGTAGTTTAATATAACTTTGGCAACATATAAAAATGTGGGTTGCAAAATGAGGCCATTCCCAGTCTTCAACACTTGCAGCTAGGTTGTGAGATTTGTGCTCGTTTTCTTGGGGTCACCCTTTTAAGCTCAGGGTGCTGTTTTGGATGGTTTTGGGGCTTTTTGAGATAAATTATGATGTCATATTTTGATTTGCTAATAGTGATGCTGTTTAATTTGTTTGATAATTTTGAGTTTTGAGTCAATTTAAATTAGATTTTATTAAGGTATAATTTAGTGGTTCAAATCTGTGGTGATTCAAAGACTAAACTGATATCAATCAGATTTTGAGATTTTGTTAGTAGGGCAAAGTAGCTTTCATATATATAGCTTTTCCACCCCTGCCCTGAGGTAGCAGCTAATTGGGAGGTTCATAGTATTTTTAAAATATGATACAAAATTAGTTCTCCAATTCTCCAAAATTTATAATTTTAAAATTTAAATAGATGATTCAATGCCAAATAAGTCAAATCTAATCTTTAATATTTACAGTTAAATAAAACAAATAGAAAATTATAACCAATAAAATTATATCTAATTTAAGCTCCACTGATGAGCTTGACATAAGTTATAGTTTGAATAGATTCTTTAAAGCTTTAATATGCAACATATAAATACTATATTATTTTATAGGTAAGTTATTCCAACTTTAGACTTAAACCTAAGTATTTTACTATAAGAAAGATTTAAAGCATCAATTATTTTAGTGATAATACCCCACTTAAATTGAGAAGTATAACTTCAATAAAATGGCAAGCACTTTTTAGTTTCTGGTTAATCAGGATTTAGGAAAAACATTCATTAGATTGTTGTTTTGATTATCCCCACTTAAATTTCAGAATTATAATTCTGATACAAAGGTAAGCACTTTTTAGGTTTTCTTATTTAAAATTTAGAAAAAATATTCATCAGATTGTTATTTAAATTATCCCTGCTTAAATTGCAACAAGTGTAATTTCTATGCAAAGGTAAGCACTTTTTTAGATTTTGGTTATAAAGGGTTCAAAAAAATTATTTACTAGATTATTGTTTTTATTATCCACGTTTAAATTGCAGGTTTATGATATTATTGTATAGGTAAGCATGTTAAGAGGTTTTAGTTATCTTGGATTTAGGGAAAATTTCACTAGAAAGATATTTTCATTATGCTCACTTAAAATGCAGAAGTATAATTTTAATGCAAAGGTGAGTTTTTTAAATAGTAAAAGTTATTTAGGAAAGATCTTCACCAAATATATATTTTTATTAGTTTGGCATTAAAAGTACTTTTAATTTTCAGTTTTTTGATCCCAGCATGACATTCTTAAATTTGAAGTGTGCTATTGAGCTCATTTTAAGGTAAGTTTTCTACTGTTTTAAGATTTTGTACTATCTATAGCTATTAATTTATTAAATTTATTAGAAGTTTGTTTCCAGTATGCTCATATGTGACCTAATTTGTTCATTGTTATCTTTTTAAGGTAAGAATTTTTGATTATACTTAGTTTTCACTAGATGTTTATTTTCAGTATGATCATTTGTAATCATCTGTAATGATTGCAACCATCTTTTTATGGTGAGTTTTGCTTCTTATTTGGTAATATTTTTTTATTTTATTTGAGGTGGGCTGACCTGAAGACAATACTGCACCAATTATTGGAAAATTGAATGAATGGGAAAGGAGGATAAAATCTGGAAAACCATCATGCATGGCATATGATAGGCTAGGAACTCCAGGGACCATCTTTGCTATTTGCTATCTCTGTTTGAGGCATTGGTGTGCAATGCCAACACAGTCATAATTGTCCTTTACCCAAAGTTCCTGTATCAGAATCAAACTTGGGGAGGCAGCAGTAGAGGCCCCTATTCTACCACTGGGGTATCATCCCCTTCTTATTTGGTATATTTTTAGTAATGTTATTGATTTTGATTTCAGCATAAACTATTGTAATTTTCTATGTTTGCTAACATTATCAAGGTAAGTTTATAATATATTTATTTGATCTAATATAAAGTAGTAGTTTTGTTGATTTTGATTTCACCTTAAGCTGTTACCATCCTAAACATTTGCTGATATCATTTTCAAGTTAAGTTTTGGTCTTTTCTACTTGACCTACTATAATATATTAATATATGTAGTGCTTATTTTAATCTGTAATAGATGGTGGCAAATTAAATTATGCTTACTTTTCTCCAGGTTTTAATATTTTAAACAATTTAATTAATATCAATAATTATAATTTTTAGAAAATATTAACTTTATTTTATTATGACTATATTAAAGTGTTTGCTCTTTTAATGGTTAGCTTATCCTGATACCAATTTATTTAATTTCTACTATACTTTACCTAAATTAAAAAATCTTGAATAGTTATACTTTAATCTGAACTAAAGCACTTAGTCTTAATGCTTATACTCAGTTTGTTTAAGTTTGTATGTTTAATTATATTATAGAGTTTTATTTGGAGTTATACTACTATTTCCTTAGCCACATGGGCAACAGCATAGCTGTCAGTCCAAGTAGCACAAATGATAGTTTTATGGCATTATAACATCTTATTATAAGACTTTGAATCTTAGAGCATTGCTCAGAGGTATATTATAATATTATTAAATTAGCACACAAAGCACAAGGGCAACAGTAAGCTGTTAGTATGAGTGGAACCAATGTTAGTTTATTCAAAGGTAAATGGGCTCAGAGCATAGCGGTGGCATAACCCTAAGGCTGTGCCAGTGTGAGCTCATCTTCAACCCACAGGGCCTAGGAAGTAAGATTTGTGCGCCGCTTCTTAAGGTCACCCTTTTAAGCTTGGGGTGCTGCTTTGGGAGTTTTTGCACTGTTTAGTTTAAAATATGATATCATGTCTTAGATTGCTAATAGCTGTGCTAAGCCTAAATTGTTAGTTTAAAATGTGATATCATATTTTAAGTTGCTAATAGTGGTGCTAAGCCTAAATTGTTGGCTATTTTAGTTATCGGGTTGGTTTTAAATTTTTAAATATATTTATATATACTCTATTCAGTGATTCAAATCTATAAATTGGTGGGTAATTTTGGCTAACAAGTTAATTTTTAAATTTTTAAATATATTTTATATATACTCTATCAGTGAATCAAGTCTATTGCAAAACTAAGCTGCAGCTGATTTCAAACGGAATTTTTAGACAAGGATTAAGTAAATTGGCTAATAAGTTGATTTTAAATTTTTAAAACATTTATATATACTCTATCAGTGAATCAAGTCTATCATGAAACTAAGCTGAAACTGATTCCAAACGGAATTTTAAATAAGGATTATGTAAATTGGCTAATGATTTGATTTTAATTTTTTAAAACATTTATATATACTCTATCAGTAAATCAAGTCTATCATGAAACTAAGCTGAAACTGATTCCAAACGGAATTTTAAACAAGGATTATGTAAATTGGCTAATGATTTAGTTTTTAATTTTTTTAAAACATTTATATATACTCTATCAGTGAATCAAGTCTATCATGAAACTAAGCTGAAACTGATTCCAAACGGAATTTTAAACAAGGATTATGTAAATTGGCTAATGATTTGATTTTAATTTTTTAAAACATTTATATATACTCTATCAGTAAATCAAGTCTATCATGAAACTAAGCTGAAACTGATTTCAAACGGAATTTTAAACAAGGATTATGTAAATTGGCTAATGATTTAGTTTTAATTTTTTAAAACATTTATATATACTCTATCAGTGAATCAAGTCTATCATGAAACTAAGCTGAAACTGATTCCAATCAGAATTTTAGACAAGGATTATGTAAATAGAACAAGCTATATTGAAAGGCAAATATTAGCAAGGTAATTATTTAAGCTCACTTCAGTTTGAGCCTCTTTCTACTAGGTAAAGTTGAGTCCATTTTTTGGTTTGTTTATCTCAAGATTTACACCGTGTAAATACAAGGTGAGTTGACTATAACTTATTGAAAATTTACTAACACCCTAAATTAATAGATTTATTTTTCTGTTATCGATATCAACAAAGTTTTATTCCAAAGGCAAAATTTTTTTGTTATTATAAGGTTAAAATTCCTTTAAATTCTTTTCATTTTAATTACCTGTTAAGTAGTTGGTATATATATTCAGTTACTAAAATTAAACCATTGAATTAGTTGATTAATGAAACTTACAATTTAGAACACTTGCTTTGGGTTTGTTTTATATTTTTACGTTAAATCAATGCTGATGATAGTTTGTTTTCAGATATATTTTTTACAATATATCAATATTATAATAGGATATTTCAGATTGGACTTATTTTTTAGTACTAGATGGTCCCAACCCAAGTTCAGATTGGACTTATAGTTTAAGAAAAAGTTTAGTTTGAGGTGGTATATGTATATGTATTTATATTTTATTTATGTTAAATCGATGCTTATAATGGGTTTTTCAGATATATTTTTAGATATAATATATTAATGCTTAAACTGGGTTATTTTCAGATTGTCCTTATTAATTAAGGAAAAGATTAGCTTGATGCTGTAGATATACTTAAAGGTTTTTAGAAAATAAATAAATCAAATAGTTTTTGGCAAACATATCGTTGTTTGAAGGTAAATTTTATTTTATGATCCTTTCTTGGCACTAAATTTCTATGAAAAAATGTATAATCATTTCAAGTTTTTTATATTAAACAAGTATACTTTAGTATTTGAGGGCTAAGGTTAAGTTATAGCTTATAGTATAAGGCTAAAAAAAAATTATATAATATATATAGGTTTAGATAAACATGATACCTTTTATTTATTGTATAGTGATGTAAAAAAGAAAATTTTTAAGTGGATATATGAGGTATATTTAATAAATATATTTTTTTGCAAGAGTTGTAAGTTTAAATAGCTTATGAAAAGTTAAAGCTAGGTTGCTTTTATTAATTACTTTGGTTAAAATTTCTGTTATTTCTGCAGAAGATTGCTAAATGGTATTTTTTAGTGAGATATAATTTTGGTGACTTCACTGGGAGATGTTTTTATAGTAATAGTTTTATTTTATTATTAATTAATTTTTTGCCTCCAGTGAGAGGTGGAGCTATAGCATTTTTTCTAAGGCAAATGATTTTTAGCTCCAGTAAGTGGTGGAGGTATGCCATGTTTTCTTAAGACAATTAATTTGTTTGGCTTCAGTAGGTAGCATAGCTATGCATTTTTTTAAGGTGAGTAATAGTTTGGTTGGTTCTATTAGGTGGAAAAGCTATGCTATTCTTTTAAGCCAAACAATTTGATCGTTCAGTGAGAGGTGAAGTTATGCTATTTTTTTCTTAGGGCGGATTATTTATTTGGTTTTAGTAGATGTAGAGCTATGCATTTTTTAAGACAAATAATTTATTTAGCTCCAGTAGTTGGCAGAGCTATGCAAGTTTTTAAGGAAAATAATAGTTTGAATCTATTAGGTGGTAAGCTATGCCATTTTTTCTTAAGGAAAAGAATTTGATTAGTTCAGAGAGATGTGAAGCTATATTTATTTTTAGGATTAATCATCTGTTTGGTTTTAGATATTACTGGGCTGTGCAAATTTTTAAGATAAAGGATTTGTTTGGCTCCAGTAGGTGGTAAAGCTATGTTACTTTTTGTGAAGTAAATACTTTGTATGGCTTTATTAAGGGTAAAGCTATAGTTTTTTAGACAAGTTATTTTTTGCTCCAGTGGGTGATAAAGGTATGCCATATTTTAATGCAAATATTTTATCTGGTTCAGTAAGTGCATTCAATAAGTGAAGAGCTATGCTGTTTTTGCAGCATATGCTATTTTAGGGCAAGTAATTTGTTTAGCTTCAATAGGTAGCGGAGCTATACCCTTTTTAATGCAAATACTTTGTTTGGTTTCAGTAAGTGTGAAGCTATGTCATTTATTTTTTAAAATAATAGATTTGTTTTACTCCAGTAGTAGGCAGAGCTATGCTATTTTTTCTTAGTGCAAATAATTTGTTTGGCTCCAGTAGAAGGTTGAGTTATGCAATTTTTCTTAAGATAGGAAAGTTGTTTAGCTCCATTAGGCAAGGGCTATGTAATTTTCAAGTTAAGTAATTTGTTTGGCTCTAGTGAAAAGTGAAGCTATGTACTTTTATGGTAGATAATTTGTTTGGCCAGTATGAGGTAGAGTTATGATATTTTTCCTTCTTAAGGTAGCTAACTTGGTTGGGACCATCTAGTACTAAGGTAGCTAACTTGAGTAATTTTAGTTAAAATTGGCTTTATAACATTTTTTAAGGCAAATAGTTATTTTATCTGCAGTAAGAAGTGGAGTTATGCTATTTTTATAAAGTCAAACTTTGGGTAGATTATATGATGATAGATAAATGGATATTTAGCTTTAAATAATATTAAGCGTTTATTTCTTTAATGAGTGATGTTTTATTTTTTATTGTAGTGATAAAAAGTTTGATATTTTTGAATGTAGAAGTAGAGAAACTTTTTTGTTATAATGGACAACAGATTGTTAATTTTAAGTAATAGAATTATAATATCTTAGTATGATGGCAAAATATGCTACCTTTTGCAAAAGTTAGAGTTATAATAATTATTTTCTAAATAATATAGATACCTTGCAGAAAATAGAAATATATAGTTTAGTTAACTTGGTATTAAAAGATACACTTATTAACTTATAAAATAATTTGTATTGAGGTTTAGTTTTCCATGTTTGTATTTACTTTTTATCATAACTGAATAAGGTATATATAACTTAAGACCAAACAAATACTGCTTAACTAACTTAAGTAATACACTATACCTTTATAAGGAGATCTTGAACTTTATTTTATATTATACAATTAAACTACCTTTTAGTATTTATTTCAATGTTTAATCCTTTTTTTGTCTGATTTGATTTTGTGAAATTTGATAATATTGAAATGGTGATATTTTTTAATAAAAACTATGGCTAATATCTTAATGTTTTAACAGAGAGTGATAATACAAAATAAAATGTTATATAGATATAGATGTAGGGTCTAATTAAATGGTCAGTATCTTATTTATTTGGGGAAGGTTGACCAGGGGACAAGCACTTTCAATATAGTGAGGGAACTAATGAAATTCAAAAATTAAAGACACCCCAGAGGGTTCAAGGTCCCTCTTGTTGTCTCCAGGTTCACCAAGTTTAGGATGGTAGGGAAGGGGGTTATGCTGGCTTATTCTTAGATGCAGCATATGTGAAGGAAAGGATCAATCTTTAGGAACTATATGGGGAACAATGTGATGATCGTCCTTCTGTTATGGGGGTCATGTGTCCAAACAGCCATGCTTGGAAATGTTCCAATATAGGGCTGTGGAAGCAATGGATGACTTCTTGGATTGTAGGCGCTGCTCCTGTGAACGATTCCAGTACCATTGTATGTATCATTCATAGTGCTATTGCTACTATTAACGCCCCAAGAGATGGGTGGATAGGAGAGTCCATGTTTATAGTGAACATGTTCCTTGCTAGGCTGAATGGTTGTCCGTTTTCTTAGCGGAATAGGCGCATGGCCTCTTTTCATACAGCCACTGATGTTGGCATTGTTTTAAATGGTGGGCTAGGCTTCCATACTGACCACATATTGTAAGTGAGGTGTGAGTGGCATTTGACCATTCAACTGTGCAGTATACTCTCCTCATGCATCTCCATACATGCGCTCTTATCCTGGGTTGGAGTAGAGGGTGATGTGTGTATCTCCATACTCTTCTTTGAGTCTCCAGGTTTGTAGGATATGTCCATATGGTCCAGGTAATCTATTCTGGCTATGGTACTTGGGTTTTTGCTTATTATATTGTCTGTGATTATTTGGTCATTGATTTCCTGCCTGTGAGTTAGCCTTGGACGTCCAGGGTGACTGGTTTGGACATTTATGTGGATCCGTCATGTCACTCTTCTCATGACTAAGAGTATTCATTTGAAATGTGCAGGAGTGCCGTGTGGTCCTGCAGCTGTAGGATGGGCTGCCAGATACTTGATTAATGTACTCAGGTGATCTGGTTTTCTTAATTGGAGTGCACGTGTGAAGTTATATATTGCTGTTCTGGCCCAGTGTGTATCTGGAAGATCTGGGCTAGTCACCTGAGCTATCCAGGATCCTAGTATATGGGTTGCTTGCTCTACATAATTAGTAAGCCCCATACCTCCATTCCTTCTAGAGCCAAATAGGGTTTTGAGGCGTACAGGGGGGTTGTGGTTGGAACAGAGCCATCCTTGTAATAGGGCGTGAATTGTGTTGAAGAAGGATGGTAAGAAAGCGATTGCATGGGCCATGTACCATATGATTGATAGAATCATAGAGCTGGCTACCGTGACCCTTCCTGTTAGACCTGTTTGGTGTCCATGTAAGGAGGCAATGCGTTTTATTATTTTATCTAAAAGTTGATTTTCCATCATGGAATTGGCGTATCCTCCTGCTTCCAGCCATACTTCAAAGTGAAAAACAGGACCAGATGTTGGCTTGGTGGTGAATGGAAGTTTCAGTCAGATCATTGCTAATTTTCGCCTCCTATGCCTGGTAAGGAGTCTTGATGTTGTATTAGTTTGTTGGCCCTGGGTAGATGGCATCCACTGGGTCTGATATTTCCCCAGGAGTATGATTTCCGTTTTCTCAGTGTTGAGTAATGCGTTACTTATGGCTGAATATTCTTGTATTAACTTCTCAATTCTGCAAGCTTCCTGATTGTTGGATATGACCACCACACAATCATCAGCAAAGGCCATCATTTTGACTGGTGGTTGGCCCTTGATGTTGATTCCCTTGAGAATTGTGTTTGTATTCCGGATTAAGGGGTCTAAACTAAAGTTGTAGAGTAGAGGGCTTAAGGGGTCTCCTTGTTTTAGTCCTCTCTGTTTGATAACTGGGTTGGTTAAGAAGCCTGCTCCCTGAACAGCCATGGTAGCGGACTCTGTAAACAACATCACCCAGTTTATGAATCTATTTTGGAGCTTGAATTTTTGAAGGCAGGCCCTAAGATAGGTCCAGTTCACCCTGTCATATGCCTTTTTTGGTCTAAAAAGACAAGCGCTCCGGAGGTGTTGGACTGGCAGACATTTGCAACTGTGTGAATGTTGTTTCATATTGGATCTTCTTGAAACACATCCATATTGTGCTGGGGATATCGCGTCAGTTGCAGTTTCTTCTAGTTGTTTGGCCATAATTTTAAAAACTTTTTTTTATCTGTGTTGGTTAGGGAAATTGGGCGCCAGTTAGAGAATCTAATCTGTCTCCTTTTTTGAATAAAGTGACCATGTAGGCTTCTTTGCCTCAAGGTAGGAGGCATGTTTTTATAATACACTTATTCATTAAAGCTAGAAGTATGTTAGAAATGTAGTAAAACTTTTTATATAAAAATCATAGGGAATCCCATCAGGTCTAGGGCATTTCCCTCTTGGTGCACCGCGTACTACTTTCCATAATTCCTCATATGATATTAATTGATTAAATTGTTATTTTGGGCCACAGTGTTGATGTGGGCGCTTCTAAGGAATTTTTTGATTTTTTCTGGTTCAAACATCTCAAATTTATACAATTTTGTATAAAACATGTGCACTTCAGTCATAACTTTTTCAGGTGTTTCCACTATGGATTTGTCCAGTTGATGGACCTGTGTGCAAGATATCATGTTTTCCAGGTGTGGAATTGGCGGAAAAAGTAGCTCAAGCAAGTTTCTCCATCTCTTATGTTTTACCCTTTATATTGAACTCCAACTTGGTGTTGGTGTTCACAGATCAGGGTGTTTAGCCGAGCAGAAACCTCCGCCCATTTGTGACCCCATCCAGGGCTGTATCCCATGCATGGTACATTGTTTTTTAGATGGTCAATTTCTGCCAAAGTGCGCTTGATAACGGCTGAAGCCGCCCTGTGTCTTCTAGATGATGTATGTCTAATTTGTTGGGTTGTTGATTTTTTGAAGTTTTCTCAGGTGGTTAGTGGGTCTGAGCAATAAGGTGTTTGAAAATCTCAGGTTGAGGATATTTCCTCCATCCAGGATTGAAATTCCAAGTTGGCTAAACTTTCTGGTCATATTCTGCACCATCTGGATGCTTGGGTGCTTGGTTCCGCCAGTTTGTAAGACATCAAAACAAGCCAATGGTCAAAAAATTCAATTTTTATAGTTTTAGAACTTTTGAATTTGGTGCCAGAAAATTATTGGTGTGAGTATTAGATCTATCCTTGACATAAAGACAAGTGTACCGTTGTGTATATGTGGGTGTGTCATGATTTGTAGCAGAGGTAGCCTTTTTGGTAGTGGATCATATAGTCCCAGGGTGGCCTTTAGTATGCGGAGTTCCACTTTCCTTTGTGGTATCTCCATTGTGTATGGCCATCGGTCCATATCTGGGTTAATCCAACAGTTCATGTCTTCTATGATGAAAGTACTTGCTGGTAGATTTAGTTGTGTTAGGGCCATAAGAAATTCTCTTCAGTCATGTGCACCATTTGGGACGTACACACTGGCTATTGTGTGCACTTTGGTGTGCCATGAGAAGGTTACAGCAAGTTTGCGGCCATCCAGGAACAAATTTTTATTGATAAATTTAGAGTTTTGGTTTGTGCGTACTATCACCCCACAGTGTTGCAACCAAAATGACATTTTTGGGAGGAGCATTTTTTCCCATGCCTCCTCCTCTCCCTGTGGACAGTGGGTTTCCTGCACCGCCAGGATATCCACAGGTGGGTTTTGTAGGAGACTCAACTTCTTGGCCTGGGATGTTAAGGCCTTGAGTCCCACTATGTTCATCATCCCTATCTCTACTGAGACGCCTGATGCGCCTCAGGAGCAGTTAGCAGGGCCCCAGCCCTACTCTCTCGCTCACATTACTCTCCAATGTTCCTCTGCTGTGGAGAGCATAGCCATGAGTAGGAGTTGGGGTATATTCTGCCCCTTTCATCGCCGCTGTTTTTGCTCCTCTATTGGCTTTGCTTGGTTTCAATTTATCATTGCAGTGCACTTGTGTGCTTTTATTGGCTGCATTATTTTCTTGCGCATTCCATTGTTGATTTTCCTTCCCAATTGGGTTAAGTTCCACAATTTCAGGGGTGCACTGAACCCCAATTTTGCTGCATTCATTTTCAAATCAGGTTTCGCTGAATTCAATTTGGTCAGATTGGGTGTTTGGTTTTCCTCAGGATTTGATTGGTTCATTAACTCAAATTCCTCTATGTCTTCCTGGATCTGTTCTGGAGAAATGGATGATTCCGCCAAGGCCTTTGCCTTGGCCATGGCCAGCTTGCGAGCTTGATTGGCCATTTTTTGTTCTTTCAGGGAAATTGGATCAATTATTTTATATTGCCCATGTTCTCCCCAGTTGAAAGCTTGTGTTGTATCCATGATTTTGGCGTACTCTGAGTCATCTTCGCCAATTTCCTCCTCACAGAATTCCATTTCTCTCAGGCCATCTTTTATGGGCAAGCGTGAATCTTGTGCCCAAAGGCCTGGTAGTGATTGCATATGGGGGGTGCGCTTTCCACTGTTGCATGGAACAGCTGGGATTTTTTCCCATCAATGGTGAAGGATGCTATGTGAAGTATTTTTTTAATATCCTCTAATATATCCTGGTTTGGGAACATATTTGCTATTGCCTTCCCAGTGCTAAGGGTTGGCATCAGATGAAATCTCTGCATCTCAAATTGCTTGATTTCTCCATAGGCTTCCAAGCCTTCTCCGAGATGTCTTTTGACTACTGTGCACGCCAGTGTGGTCAGAAGATAATCAAAAATTATAAAAATGTCTTTGGATTCTGTCCAACGGGTGCATTTGGTCAGTACCAAATGCTGTCCATCAGGAAGGTCGAGTACTACTCTGATATTTGGTGCTTTGTTCACTTCTTCCGCGGTTTCAAACCTAAGATCTACCCAACCTTTGCAGATAGTATGGGTTGTTAAGTACACCACATGTGGGAAAATTTATGTTGGCTTCGCTGAACTTTTCCCACATTGTCAGTGTTTCTACACCCAGGAAAACCCAATCCCGTGTTCCACCAATGACAGTGGTTGTGATTGGGATAATTCCATATAACTACTATTTTAAAAAAATTAAAAAAACCTGTGGGGGTGCCACCTCGGGTTTTTTATTTTTACTGAGATTTTTGTTTGTACCTGTGCACTTGGTACTTTTGGGCGGTGCAGGTCCAGGTCCACTGCCCTTTACCACGTTTGCCCAGCTCTTTGCTTTATTAATCATACTCATCTCACCTGGTATTGATTATCAAATTGTGCTGTTTGAATTAAATTGTATTACTAAAAATGATAGTAATTTGAAAGAAAAATAAATGGTCAGTATCTTTACACTATATTTGCATTCAAATTAAGTTTTAAAAGGTATTTTTAATAAAAGCTTATAATATTTTTTTGTTATTATTTTCAATAAAATAGTAATAATGTAAATAAATTTCTGAAAAAGGAAATAAACAAAGCTTTGAATCTTTGATTTTACTGAGGAGGGCTCTCAAATAAATGTTCATCCTGAAAGATCTACTCTGCTCTCACTCAATCTACACCTGCTATAATTTTGCCTTCTTTTAATGGCGCTGAAGATCCTTTAGCCATGCCTACTTCTGTAAACTATGTGCATGAGAACTTTGAAGCTCATTGGCCTACACAGGCTGCGCCTTATGTTCCACCAAGGGCATATATTGAGATGAGCGAAATTTTAGAGCACATGCCTGATAGACCTACTTTTTCATTAGAAGATCATGGGAGCTCTGAATCTCAAAGGGCTGCACAGCCTCAGCCACAGCCTTATGTTCCCCCTAGGCCTTATATTGAAATGAGTGAAATATTAGAGCGTGCACCTAATAAACCCTCAACAATGTTCCAACCCACTTGCATAATAGTACCAACCTTACCCTTATCTCCATCTCTTTGTATAGGTCCCTTAGATTTCAATTTCAATTTGAGCGCTCACTTCATCAATTGACTTCCCCCACTGCACCATAAACTGCATGTCTAGAATCTCAACTACCTAACTTAGTTTCATCTGAAACAATTATATACCCACCTTCACAGATAGCAGCTTTGCCTTCTAAGCCAAGCCCAAGCCCTTTGAACTTTGCCTTAAATATACCATTAATTGTGCTTACTTTTATAAGTGAGAGTCCTCATTTATTATGTTTAAAGACTGTTTGCTTTATTTTTGTGTAGATCAATCTAGAAGCAATAGAAAAAGCACAAATATAATTCTATGCCTTAGATGTCACCTGGTTAAACAAAAAGTCCAAGCTTTAAGGCCCCAACCTACATTAGACATAAAAAGGAGAACTAATTTAGAGTTAGGTGGTATGCAAATTGAACAAGGGCAAGAGATTGCTATAGTTAGCCCCTGTGGCCTTTTTAGTAATCATGCTAGCTGGGTTCCTCTTAATATTGGATGCATGAATCAGCAGTTAAAAAATGCCATGCAATGCATTGGGAAAGTGAAGATAGATGGTCAAATGGTAATAAACCACAATAACTGATATTTAACAGTTGCTGTGAAAATGGGGGCATCCATCTTGACCCAGTCCCTTACCCTCCACACTTTTTGCAATAGTTATATAATAGTGGTAGCCGCGATCTAAAAGAATTTCTTACTCATATTCGCCAATATAATGCTGTCCTTGCTTTTACTTTAATTATTGCTGAGACTGATACCCGCCTAGGTCCTGATGCAACATTTGTTCCTTTTCAAATTTATAGTGAGCTATACTATATGAAGGGTCCCCTTCATCCACAAATTTCTTTTCAACCTGCATATGCGCAGCTATATTGTATAACCCTCAGGAGGCGCATGAGTACCGTATGAGATAAAATAGAAACTTGGATACAACTTTGATGCATGATCTTGAGACCATGCTTTATGAAGTTAACCCATATATAAATCTCTATCGCTCTGCATCAAGGATCATTGATGATTTTGCAGCTCAGCATCCTGAGGGCCTTGCATATCTTTGTCCAGATTTGAAATTGGTAACAGAAACAGGAACTGATTGGTGGGTACACAACTTTCCTCAAACTGATGAGATTTCCATACTCTTTCCTCAGGTTCCAGTAGATTGAAATGTTAATTTACATAATACCCGTGATGTACTTTTTAGCTGTGATCACCCTCTCAATTGTATAGATTGTACCCATGCTATATATATCCCCTGTCACTATGTACTTTTATTCCCTTATGGTACGGAAGGCTTTCACTATAGGCTGACAAAGTTTAATTTAAATGGTGAGCCCTTGCATAAAATACTTTCAGCACGTGAATATTGTTACCATCTCTTTACTTGGCCAACTGAATCTATAATTCTATTTAAAGCCGTCATTTTTTTCAACAGTTTGTTGTATATTGTTGGGCTTCAGTTGAGTTGTTAAAGCTTTGTTTGCTAGAGCATAATCAGCCTATGTTTCACTCTGAGTCATATAATGGGCTTCAGGACTATATGCTATGTGAGGATGCAGATCGTAATGCCCAATCTGTTGGGAAGCGTTATCTTTTACCCTCTAGTCATGTTAGTTCTCAGCAGTATTTAAATGAGCTTCACCAGGATGTAATGGCTATTAAACGCTATCTTGGAAAACTGACTTTTTATCACCTTTACAGCTAATTTAGATTAGATTGAAATCAAAAATGAACTTCTTGATGATCAAACTGCAATGGACTGACCATATATAGTTGCACGTGTCTTTGAGTTAAAGATCAAAGAGTTTATATGAGATCTAAAGGGTGGTTGCTTTGGAGATTATCAAGGGCATGCTGCAGTAATAGAATACCAGAAGCGTGGTTTACCTTATTACCATTGTGTTACTGGGTGAAAGCTCACAAAAACTTTTACCTTCACCCCAATAATATAGATGAGCTTATCTGGGCGGAGATTCCAGATTCTAATCGTGGTGGGATTAATTTAGAGCTAAATAAGATTGTACGCACTTGCATGATTCATGGTCATTGAATGGTAGAAAATCCTATGGCTCTCTGTATGGAATCTATTGGGGGGGATACCAATTATATTTATAAAGCCCTGCTCAAATTGAAGATCCACACTTTGATTATGGTTTATACTTGATCTCAAGGGTGCTATCCTACTTTTGGAGAGCATTATCTCAATTTAAATTATTTGAAGTGTGTCAACCTTGAGACAAATATACCACACCAAGAATGTTTTCTATCCAGTACAGGTTTTGAACTCAAAACCTGCACTAGGGGTGGAAGCACGCATTATCTCAATTTAATATTCCATCTTATCTCCGTAGTTGGGATCAATAAACCATAATAAACCCCTGCTGTACCATCTGAAAGTACCGCTACTGGGCTACAAGAAGTTACTATAATTGAAGCAATTAAGCTCCTGCAATTAGCTATTAACCCTCCCTAGAAAGCGAACCTATAGAAGATTAAGATCACCCTCCTTTATTGCAAAATGCCACGCTATTGAAATTTCAGTTGAACTTTGGGCAATCTAGGGTATTTGAGTATATTATACATCTGATTCAAATTTATCTATGACATGCTCATTTTTTCCTTCAAGGGGCCGGAGGTACAGGGAAAACATTTCTTTATAAAGTTTTGGCAGCTTACTATGGAGAGAGGGGTAATACTGTACTTTGTGTTGCCTCAACAGAAATTGCAGCTGCCCTTCTTCCTGATGGACATACTGCACATTTTATCTTTCATGTTCCTCTCACCTTGACTGATGAGTATATATGCAATATTCCAGCTCAATCTGATCTTGCTTTCCAACTCCGCAGATCTAGACTAATTATCTGGGATGAGGCACCAATGCAGCATTGGCAGATTGTTATGGCAGTTAATCTCCTTAAGATATACCTGACTCTACTTTTCTTTTTGGTGGCCTTCCTGTAGTTTTTGGTGGTGATTTTAAGCAGATTCTACCTTTCATCCATCATGGAGGACGTGGTCAAATTCTATATGCATGTATTCAAAAGCTTAGTTTCTGACCTGAGCTTAAAATTCTTTTTCTCACAAAAAATATGCGCTTGATAGACCATCCTGAAAATAGATAGTATAGCGCTTGGTTACAACCTTTTAGTTGTAACCTTTAAAACCATGGTCTTATAATTATTCACCCTAATATGCATCAAGTGCAGCATCATCAGTCATTCATTGAGTTCGTTTACCCTCATAATGTAATTCATCAGATTACGTTGCATAGTGCTTCAATGTTTTTTTGTGGGTGCGCAATTTTGGTGACAACCAATCAGCAGGCAAAGTTATATAATGAGATCATTCTCCATGCCTGCCCTGGTCAGAGCCATATTTACTACTCTAATGATACAGCTAATCCAGGTGAAAGGGGTACTGAAGAGCTTATACATGTAGAATTGATGAACTCATGTGACTCTGGTTCTCTTCCTCCATCCTGCCTTGAGCTTAAAGTTGATGTGCCAATTATACTTTTACATAATCTCTATCCTACCCAGGGGTTGTGTAATGGGACAGTACTTATTGTTGATGAGCTTAAGCAAAATACTATTAGGGCTACAATTCTTTCTGGGCCTTTTAGTGGTTGGCAATTTCTTATCTCTAGGATTGATGTCATTGATTCTGAGGAATTTCACTTTACTCTTTGTCGCTGGCAGTTTACTGTCCATCTAGCATTTGCTATGAATATCAACAAATCTCAGGGACAATCTCTCTCATGTGTTGGTGTAGATCTTCTTCATGAGCCATTTACACATGGCTAGCTATATGTTGCCCTGTCACAAGTTACTAATGGATCTGATATAATTGTTCGCATTGACCACTCTCACCATCAGGGGCATGTTATAAATGTTGTATTTGATGAAGTGCTGCTTCCCTATCCTTTGATAGTTAATCATTAGAATATTTATTTTATACTTGCAGCTATTAATAAGACCCTACAAATTCTTAATAAATTTAGATAGATAGATATTATAATTATTTAATAAAGAATAGGAAGATTAAACTTAACTATTAGATGTAATCACTTACCTTTTTTAAATAAACTAATGCAAGAAAATTTACTTAATATAGGTGTAATTTTCAAGTAGCTTAAGGCTTTACCATTATATAACTATCTATTTTTATTATAAAAAGGATAACAAGTTTAATTGAGTATAAAGTAAATATAAGGCACAGATACCAGAATGAGGTCACCAGCATAACTGGTTGTTAGGAGAACAGCAAGTAAGAATTAGACTGTCCTGCCAGCCAGGGTGCCAGAGCACCCAAAAGGCAAACCAGAATGCCCAGGGCACTGCTGCCAATACAACGCATATGAAACTGGAAAGGAGTTCCATCAATATCTGCCAGTGAGCCAAAAATTTTGTACAGGCACAAAATAAGATACCAGACAAACATGGCTGTTAACCCCAGGGGTATGAGAGCACCAGCGAAAAAGGCGGCTTAATTATCAACATATAAAAACTCAATTTTGTGGAAGGTTTTTTAATGGAAAATCTTAATGAAGAAAAATCGGCCAACAATTTTCTCAATGCAATGTGACTGATTAAATAATAGTCAATTTGAAGGGGAAACAAGCCAGGATCAGGTCCCACAAGTTCAACCTAACTGGTGAGTTGTTCAGGAATGGGGAACAGATAATTTAACTGAGAACTGACATTATAGAATTTGGTGGCAGGCCAAGTTGCTGTTGGTTCAACCTCAAACATCCAAAATGAGGCTGACTGTGTTTCCAATGGTTGGTGCGATGGCGTTTAGCCCAATGAGCAGCTGGAATACCCTAAGGCCACCCCACATAGAGGTGGGCCCATTTGGTTGGGAATGGGTTTGGGACGTTCAAATCACCCATGCTCAGTCGCTGGGCCATTTGTTCATTCAGTGGCATTTCATCAGGCACAACTCCTGATTTGCCAGCAGGAAGCTTTAAAACCTCATTGATGGTGTCCAAATGCTGTTACCTGCCCATTGGGGGTGATCCCCGACAATTTTGGGAGGGGGGATATTTTTTCAATCATCATGTTAACTGAATTGCAACCATTGGGCATTCCAGCTGATAGATCAGTTTTCATACCTTTTTGACCATTTGAAATCCAAGAATTGAGCTGATTGCCGCTCAAATTAGTTCGGATTGATTTCATTTCAACAATTTTGGCGCAGATTTTGCTGATTCCTCATAGCATTTCTGCTGAGGAGAGTATGGGTACTGGAAGTGGGATCCAAAGAGGGAGAGCTGTTACCCAGCGCTTATCTACCACGTGAGCAATATCGCCCTGAGTAATGAGGGGTACAGCCATCCTCTTTGGTGCCTTCTTGCTCAGGAATGGGAAAATGGCCCAATAGACGCCCAGAGGACGTTCTTTGGGACTTACACTGGTGGCTGAATGGGGGCTGTGCCTTTAAGATCTCGTTAATGAATCTGATCAATTAACCTCAATGTAGCCTACCCATCAAACCCTCTATCTATAGATTAGCCAACTATGATATTAGGTAGATAGATATAAAGATGGCTGGTCCAACCAAAGTGTAACCAATGCCAATACCAATTGATGCTTAGTCATAACCATCTGCTGTTAGAGTTTGTATGTGGATTTGTATTTGGACCTGTGCAAGCCAACCTCATATTTTATACTAGGTTTGGGCTTTACAGATTATTGTTTTAAGGGTTATCAGTTGAACTGTCAGATGTTGAAGGATCTTGAAGGTTAATGGCTACTACCTAAATGATATACAATGCTTTTTTAGGGTCATCGGTTCCATTAACAAAGTATAGCTCACCCTTACAATGGTAGGTAGCTGGGGTTGGCTAAGGAATAGAATAGGCTCTTTCAAGGTCAGCCTATAGAGGGATCACATAATTTTTTATATTGTAGGTTACAGTTGCTAATTCAAGTGGTGTGACAGCAATTGAACGGTCAAACTAGTTTAGGTAAATCCCTATGATATGTGAATCCCAATGATTCATTAAAATCAAAGAAGATCAAATTCTTTAACTTATTATTGTAGCTATCCTCTTGAAAATGTTTAGTTATAAAATCACCATAACTATCTGTCAGGATTTGATATAACAAACAAATTATATTTCCCACTTCTGAATTGAGCTGTACTGAATTCGCTCCTGAACCTATCCAAACAAAAATGACTTCAGGATCCTCCTCCACAATTCCTGAGTCATGTGGGGTGGCGTTTTCACCGATTTGGTCAGAGGGTGGAGAAATACATTGAGAATTCTCACAAGGTGGTCAATCAGGAAGACCAGGAAAGATCCTGAATGGATGGGGTTACGATGATCCTTAAGGCACTGTGTCCCCACTCACCCTATAAATATTGATATCTTCTAACCTAATAAAAAATTTGGTATTCTAACCCATTTTCCATTTCTCTTGGCCTTTTTGCAAATTTGCAGTTTTAAGCTACCTTCAGACCTTGGTGACAGTCCAAAGAACTGTAACACTGACAAACGTGGTTCTTACTACAGGGGGCTCTGAGCTGTCCCAAGTGAAAATGTCTATCACAATGGAAAATACTAGCAGCCCTGAAGACTAAGCTGCTGGTCAGTTGAAATTCAGTTCCCAATGGGTTAGTACCTCGCAATATGAAATATCAGCCACTCAACCTGAAAAGGTTAGAATTCCGGGCTGCATTCCAGTTATCCCTGCCTTTTATTTATGGAGGTCAGTACCAACTTCAATAAAAGGACCTTAATGAGGTTGTCCAGCAAATTAATAAATAACATTTACTCCACAGGTGCCCTCACCAGCCATTCCCATGCCTCTTCCATACCCTCTACCATGTGGTAACTATATGACTCAGCCCAGCTGCCAGCAGTAGAACTCACACTGTGTCTCAACTGCTACCTTTGCAACTTTGTTCACTCAGCTATCCATCACCTACTCCAACTAGTTGGGCTGCACCATCAGGAGGTATACTGACAGCTGGGGCTCACCCAGGCCCTGTACACTCACATCATCAAGTTTTTATAATGAAGCCTCCTCCTTTGTTCATGACAACTGAGAGGCCATTATTGATAACTGATGGTTAATCAACGAAGTCCAAGATCAAATTGTGGTGTTAGATAGCAGAATTTCTGGCTACCTTGAGAATGAGCTGCGTCAGAACTTCCAACTCCTTGAGGCAACTTGGAATTAGAACCTCCTTCAGGTCGAGGATCTGGTATGAATACTACAACAACACTATCAGGAGCTGGCCTCTCGCATTTACACCTCCAGGAGTGAAGGTCCTGAAGGGCCAGTGGGTCCCCGTAGACCTCCCAGGCCCCCAGGTCCCTCTGCTCCCACCCCTGCTGGCCCTGAGGACCCATGGTGGAAGGATGTGATGACATCCTTGGCTGCCCTACGCAATAAAATTCATAATGTAGCTTAAGGTTGCAAACTCCAAGTGGATGGAGTCCCCCTCAACCCTAGAGTCTCCATTGATACCCTGTCAGACAAAATGGGCAACCTAAGTGCTTTTGCCAAACTTACTGATACTCACATCTTTCAGCATGAGCAAACATGTCAAGGGTTTAAAACTCATTTTACCAACCTTGAGAGCCAGTTTCACCTTTGGGGAGCTGACTTTCAATCCCAAAGGAGCATGTTGCAAATAAGGCTTCCATTTCATCCCTCAACCAAAATTGTGATGATATCCAATAGGACATTGAGGGCCTATGATGATGGCTAGACCACCAGGGAACCCACAACTATGCTGAGACTGAGACCTTGGAGCCAGCACCTATCCCCGATGCTAACACCCTCTCCACTCCGCTTGCGACTAAATTAAACCTAGTTTTTATAGAAAGGTTTACCCCCGGCCATGAGAGCATTGCCTTATTATTGTACACATATGAGAGCTTCATGGAGGAGGCCACTAATCATCAGAAGGTAAAGCATATCCACTCCTGCCTAGATAGCACTGCACAGGAGATCATGACCCCCCATATGAAGGAGTGTACTACCTGGGAACAGGTCTGTACCGCCTTAGTCCAAGAGTTTGGCAGCAATCAAACTCTGGCCAACCAAAAACAGGCATTCATGTGTATCTGACGGAATAAAGGAGAAAGCCCCATGGAGCTTGCCAGCCACTTTTATGCCCAAACACAACCCTTAGTTACTACAAATCATAATACTGGTTATGCTATCACCGCTGTCATTTCATCGTTGGTATCCTACCCTGAGGTTCAAATGCATATGATTGGACAGAATAATGGGTTTACCTGCATCTTAGAGATCGAGAAAGCACTTAACGAGATCCCTGCATCGACTCTACACTCTAAGGCTACCTTTACAGGCCCTTCCAACCGTTCTAGAGTTATGTGGTTGAAAACCAGAAAAATCATCGACCTTGATGCAATTACTGTAATGGTTTCAGACAAAGTTCCAAGACCTTCTAGAAACATCTTGCTGAAGAGGCGGTAAAATGGCTGTCAGCATGAAGGATGAGGCGCTTCATGCTGACATAACTTCCCAGCCTTAAGAATCCTCCATAACCTTGAATGAACCTGGAGCTGCCACATCTGAAGAAGAAATTTAGGTATCCAATGATAAAAAAGAAATTGATACTGCTTACTCTTCTTCCAATGATTCTCCCATGTCCCTCACACTGCCGCCCCAGTTTAGAAGTCTGGTTACCTGTGTAACAGTTTGATTCCATAAAATAGCAGTCCTTGCCATATTTGACAGTGGCTCCCCCGTGAATGTCATATCCTCCAAGTTAATGAAGCGCATCAAGATCGCTCCAGATATGCCACACTATATGTAGTACAGCACATCCAGCCCCCAATGTATTCAATCTATAAGAGCTTATTCCTCTCTACTGTTATGGTCTGGAAAGCTTGCTGTAAACACCCCCTCTGTTGCTCTAGATAACCCTAGCTATGACCTGCTCTTTGAAACTAAGTTCTTTTGAGACTATACATCTGTAGTCCATTATGATGGCAGATTCCTATCCCTATTAGAGCATCGAGTCCCTCTGATCTTTAAGACCATCACAATTCTAAAACTGAGGTCAAAGTCCGATCTTGTTTACTGGAGAGTGAAGGCCAAATAGATTTGCTCAAATATCAAATTAGGGGCACCCAAGTCTGGCTACCCCCTCCTGCTGTTGATGGGAAAAAGGGCATGCTGATCTACTTACCTATGGCGACTACAATACCTCAAAAGTCCCAAGTTTTTCTGACACCTGGGTCCATGTTAAAATCCCTTCAAGATACCTATTGGAAGTCCAATGACAAGACAATTCATCCACAAAAGAGGTGCCAACCTGACCGGGGATCCTAGATCCAGCTTATGCTGGATCTATATCAGTGTTGCTGGCCAACCTTACTGACAAACCCAAAAGTAGGTCCGAACAATCCTGCCACCTATGTCCGCCTACTACTGGTAGAAGCTATTGCTGATCTCCAAAGCTTTGGGGGCTTGAGAGATTTCAGCTTGGAAGCGCCTTCATAGGTAAGTTTAGTCAATACCAATTTCAGCAAAGATCTCTTGGATACCAACAATGTAAGGTTTAAGAGTTGTTGAAGGAGTACTTGGACCTATTTCTTAGACTTGACCTATGACTTTGGAGGAATAAAAAAAGTCCTACATCATGTAGAAACTGGGGATGCTCCCCTCTTCTGAACCTGACCTTACCAAAAGAGTAAGGTTGAAGAAGCTCAGATGGCAGTAAAACTCAAACAACTACTCAATGCCAGACTCCTGGTACAATTGCGAGCCCTTGGGCCTCTCCTCTTCTGCTGGTTTGGAAGAAGGACGGCAGCCACTGGGTATTGATGGATCACCAATGACTTAACTTCATCATCAAGAAGGACAGTTATCCTCTGCCCTGAATTGATGATTCCCTCCGAATGCTTGCCAGATCCTAGTACTTTTCCGCCATGGACCTTACCAGAAGATATTGGCAGGTTGAGCTCACTCCTGAAGATTGAGATAAGTGCACTTTCATAGCCAACGAAGGACTATTCAAGCCCATAAGGATGCCCCAGGGCCTTTGTAACGCACCAGCCACTTTCCAACGTGCCATGGATGGGATTCCTTGGTGACTTGAAACTTTCATGCATCTACATTTACCTAGAAAACATTATTGTCTTCTCAAGAATCTTTAATAGGCACATCAAGCATCTCTGGGATGTCTTCAATCAGCTATGGAAGGTTTCTTTAAAGATTAAACCTTCGAAGTGCTCTTTCTTACAATATGAACTGAAGTTCCTGGGACACAACTTTTCCAAGGATGGCATCCAACCTATACCGGACAAGGTCAACACCATAGAGAAGATGTCACGACCCCAAAGCTTAAGGGAGATCCAAGTGTTCCTAGGCATGGTGGTCTCTTATCGCCAGTTTATTTCCCAGTTTGCTGACCTAGCCAAGCCACTGTTCTACCTCTTTCAGAAGAATGTGCCGTTTGAATAACGGCCTGAACAAGAACAGGTTTTAATGCCTTGAGAACTGCTCTTTGATTAAACCCATTCTAGTCCACCTACGCTTTGACCAACCCTTCTTGTTGTTTATGGATGAAAGAGATGTTGCCATCGGGGATATCCTAGCCCAACATGATGAAAATCAAGTTGACCATCCAGTGGCCTATTTTAGTAAAGCGCTGAGTAAAGCTGAACGGAACTACAGTTTTACTGAGAGGGAGTGCCTGGATGTTTTGCTATCCTTAAAACATTTACAGCCTTATCTCCACGGTGGTCATTTTACTATTGTTACTGACCATTCCTCGCTCCAGTGGCTTCAGAAGATGAAGGACCAAGATGGCCAACTAGCTAGGTGGGCTTTATGACTACAGAGCTATGATTTCACCATTGTCCATCATGCAAGCGCAATTCACCAAAATGCCAATGGCCTCTCCAGGATGCCAGTTCTAGCAGCTTTGACCCCGAGGAGGACCAGCTGTATGATTTAAAAGGCTGACCTGAGCTGTGGGAGTTGGAGACCCCTGAGGTTTAAGCTGAAATCCAAAGGATGACTCAAGACACTAAAATTAAGGGTGGGCTGCTTTACAAGAAAGTCAATAAAAATTGGCTCCCATATGTCCACTCCTCCTCCCAAAGTGATGTTATTTTATAGAGCCCATTCCACTGGGGGACATGGGGCCATTAAAAAGACTCAAGAATGACTAAGTCAAGACGTTACTGGAACCAAATGGTAGAAACCATTTAAGAGGTCTTGGAGGCATGTATGATTTGCTGATCTCAAGACTGAGTCAATCCTCAATTACAACACTTGGTTGTTGCCCCTACTGGGCACTTCAATGCAGTTAGCATTGATGTGGTGGGCCCTCTTCCCACCGGGTTTCATGGCCATAAGTATATTATCCTGGCCGTGGACCACTTAACCAAGTATGTTGAAGAAATTTTGGTCCCAGCTGCCACTGCCAACGCCACAGCTCTCTTCCTTGTTTGATCCATTTTCACCCATTATGGGTGCTCCCAAACCTTACTTTTGGACAATGAGTTGAACTTCACTTCACAGGTAGTACAAGAACTTACCTTGCTATTTGGCAATACCCGGAGTTTCTCTGACCCTTACCACCCATCTACTAATGGGGCGGTAGAAAACTCTAACGGAACTCTTATTTCCATTTTACAAAAGTTAGCCGCCTCAGATCCTGCCCGTTGGAAAAACTACCTACCTAGCGCTTCGCTTGCCTACAGGGTAAGCTACCACCAAGTCGTCAAGATGTATTATTCAAAGCCCTATTGGGCGGGCACCTCAGCTACCAAGTAGCGTCCATCCATTGCTTAAGACCTCCACACCTGAGAACTTTAAATTAACTATGAGGGCCTTAACTGAATAAATTGTCTGGCTTTAAGCCCTAGCCACCCAAGGCATTGTCACCACTACTGGGAGAGAGACATCTTGATTTAATCTTGGATGACCCTCCTTACCAACTTTTCAATTAGGTGACTTTGTTCTCTTCTATCACCATCAACTTGGAGGCCAACAAAATAAGCTAGACATTCTTTGGTCTGGAACGTATGTCAGGAAGTTGATATGAATGGAAGATACACTACCCATATTGGTGGATCAGAGGGGATCGAGATGAGTCTCAAGATTTACAAAAAAGGGATACACAAATTATAATTGAGCAAAATGAGGACATTATCGAAACAAGATGATTTATGCTGAGATTTGATACAAAATGAGAGTAATTTGAAAAGGGAAGAAGAATAGAAGATTATCAATCTGAGGATGCATCTGGCTTGGGAACTGAGGTATAAAGAGTCTCATGGAAGATTAAAGGGAGTAGTCTTTTTACAAGGGAAGAGAGAGCGCAGATAAGTCTGCAATTTATATTAAAGAAAGGTAGAAATAAGGGGCGATAGCTCCATATATATTTTATCAAGTTAATATTAAGTTGGCGATCCTCATATCATCCAATTTGGTTGCTCAGTGGCTCATACCATGTGCAAAACCAACTCAGCGGAATTGAGCTCAAACGCTGAGAATTTACAGTGGTGCTCACTACAGGGGGCCACTAAGCAACTGTAGTTGGAGAAACAGAAGACAATTAATCTATAATGATGAGTCCTCATCCATTCTGACACCACTTAATCAGATTCCAGGTGCGGTATGTTTAAGAAGCCTGGGAGGCTCCTAGCCCCAAACCAACATTATTCACTGTTACCAAATCAGGGGATGATGAAGTTATGATTAATTTGCAAATTGAGAATTTCCCTGAGCTGATGACTAATCTACAAGGACGCTCCACAAATGTGACTCCTCAACAACTAAGAAATATTATGGAATGGCTGTTGCGCAGGTATTGTCTATATGAGGATGAGACTGGGGAAAATGCCCTGAGTTTATTCTATAACCAACGCTATCAAGAAAATTGGTGCGCACTGTACATGTCTTATTTAGACGCGACTACTACAGGGTTAGATCGCCGCCTCAGTACCCACAGAATTAAGGAATATTTAGTCACTTATGTAAAACCTTCAATTCGCCAGCTACTGCGTGTGCTGGCTTTTCATAATATTGAAATTGGAGATGTATTATAATTTGCACAAGCACAGTGCATGATACTCGCCTTCTGCTCGACTGCCTTGATTGTTCATTTCAGAAGTACAAGGGGCACTGGCACAGATGGATCATTGTGTGGGGGACATCCGCCATCAATTGGACGTTCTGGTACCACAATTAAATTCAGAATTACCTCGAGTAATAAGGGAACTGCTGGATTAGCATGGCCTATTGATGAAGTGGATTCAGGATGTAACAACTTTGGGTATTATACCGAGTGCTTTATGATGGAGATCGCTGAATGGGTGGAAGCTCTTGAAGCCATGATTGCCCAGCTCAAAGAAAAATTAACCCTGATGGAACAACAAGTGGCGGCCCACGTCAGCTCTCTATTGACTGAAGTAAACCAACTTTGTATTGAATGGAATACTCAGCAAACAACAGATAACATGCTTATCCTTTGGTCAACATTTCCCAAGTATCTCCAGCTTATTCATCAAGTTACACAACTGGAAGTCGTTAGTCAGGATGAGCGCCAACGAGCCTTCCCTCTTCCAATTGGTGAGACAAGAGAGTATGCAGACATGCAAGGGCACCTTGATACTCTTTGATGGGCCAATGATGAATTGGTACAGGAATGATCCTACCTTATCAACCAAATAAATGTCATTAATCAACAAGTGGAAACCACAAGTCAACAGCAATACCACCTGCAGAATATAATCAAAGAAGTTCTTTTGCAAGTAAAAGCTGTGGAACAGCAACTGAACGAAGAAAGGAGAGTCCACCAGGAATTGCAACAACAGTATGAAACACTGCAACAGGAATATCAGGATAGGTGGTGTAAATGTTATTTGGTTAAAGCGGAGCAGTTGATCAACAAAGAGTTTGCAGAACATACTGGAGCTGGGGGAAATGAGGCAGTTATTGGTGACTCAGGGGAAGAATGTTATGGATCAGCGAATGAATATCCATCAGGTGGTACAGTGGACCCCCCACGTGACACCACTTCTCCCAATTCCTTTTCAACGAGTTCAAGTTCATCCGGCTGGCTGTATAATAATGCATCAAGTAATGGTTCCCATAGTCACTCTGACAACAATTAATCTGCCCCTTGCAGCAGGAACCTAGAGCAAAGCGAATTCGTTCATATTGAAAAATTACCTCCTTTCAGTTGTGATGGGAACCTTCACGGTTACTTTAAACGGTTTGAATTCGCTGTGGAAGGAGCTACTGATCGACAAAAAGTGAAATTGTTGCTGTCCACTTTGGATGTGGAAAGCGCTGATCAAGTGAACTGCTATCTTCCCAACAGCTCATTATCTTACGCACAAGTAAAAGCAATCATTATCTGGCTGTTTGGGAGTGCTACCAAGATGTCTCAACAGAAATCTGACTTTATGACTATACAGTTTTACCAAAAAAAGACTCTGTCAGAATTTGCTGAGTGGTTTTTGGCAGAAGCACACGTTCTACTCGGAGCTCTTATTTTAACCACTGAAGATGTAGTTATAGTGATGATGGCGGCTGTCAAACCATATCAGGAACTATATAATGCTATGTCCTATGTGTTGGATGGGGATAACAGACTTATTTGAATCGTGAGAACCTTACATCAGCTCACCGCCACAAAAAGCGCCCCCAACATATCCCAGAAAATCACTATTGCCCCCGCTCCAACCCTTGCAGAATATAGGCCGCAGCGACTGGGCTATCAGCCGCTGGAACATATTTGTACCTCACATGAGTCAATAGACCCTTTCTGGCCCAGGTACACTTCACCAGTTCGTCCACATCCTTGGAACCTTACCAGCAATATTTGGCCTGGTTCTTCTGCCCCAAACTATATACGCGCATCTTTTATGAACACTTGCTTCCAGTTCGGACAAAGAGGGCATTATGCAGCCAATTGCCCTAGCCAACCACATGTGTATGCAATGCCAACTAGGAAATTAATCAGGGAAAATCTCAAGCGGAGTAGAGACAGGATGCTCTATCTCCACTAAGTCCAATTCACTTGTCCCCCAACAATCCCCAAACGTCTTTTTGGGCAGAAATTAAACCTCAATTGGATGATTTGCTATACCAGCATCATTTGTTGGATTCCCCTGCTTCCACTTCCGTGAGTCAAAGCTCACCCCATCAGGCTAGTTCTGCCAAGATGTTCAGAAGCCATATGCATGGCAGATCCTGGAACAGACTGGCATTAGCAACTTGGATCCATCGCCAAACGTTGCTCCTTTAGTAGGGGTTAAAGTATCCATTTTGGTGGAGAAATTTGCTAGTGAGTATCCTCAAGTCAGCAAGGGCTTTTCTTCCTTTTTGAGTAACACAAAGCCCTTGAACGTAAAAGTAATAAATGCCAATGATTCTTCTTACTCAGAATGTATTTATTGCGACATATTTATTTAAAACACAAAAATCTGCACTATCATAGACATGGGAGCACCTGTGAACATAGTCTCCACTCTGTTGGTGGCTAAACTTATGTTAAAACCAGATGTGGACCATCGAGTAGTATATGGGACCATGGGAACGCACAGCACTGTGTTAAAAGGAGCATATAGCGCGTTGCCTCTATGATTCAGGTCAGTCCAGGTGTCCGCTCCAGTGGTGGTTTTGCTAAATAACCACTATGATATGCTAATCGGTACAGCTTTTATGAGAAAATTTGGTGTTGTGACAAGTATGACAGAAGAAACCCTTACCATGTTTGGCCAACAAATTCCAGTATATGTTTCCTCTGGTGGAATCCCAATGGATCCAGTCCACTCCGTACAGGTCAATCTAGCTTACAATGATGGAGTGATTCCTGTTTGTTATCAGCGACTGAGTTGGCAGACTAGGATCCTCCCCAACCAGATATATGATTATAAAGGAATCCTGCTTCGAGCAATGTGCACTTTAACTCTACTGTCTGGACACCAAAGCATAGTAGGGACTGGGCTGGAAATCGATGTCCCTAAGGGGCTTTATGGAGAAATTATGGCGCCTCACCAGCGCTTGTGTCATGAAAATGGAAGAAGAAGTTTAGAATGGCCTGCTAGTTGGGATGAGTGAGCACCCAAAAAGTAAGCCAGAATGCCAGAGGCATTGCTGACCGTACGACTTGATATGGAGCTGGGAAATGTGATACCATGAAGTGGTGGTGCAACAACAGGGTGAGGAGTATCCCAACGACAAACCACACTGAACCCACTCCCAACTCAGTGGTTCTAGCTGCTAGAGGTGGGATTACTGGGATAGTTTCAATGAGATTCTTGGTTTGAGAGGCCATCTCATTGGGGGTGATAACGAGATGGATTCTTTCTTTCTATTGATGGACATAGGGCCATAAGATCCCCATGTATTGTTGCCAGAAGTTCAAAAGTGTGGGGTTGTAAAGCCAAAAGTGTCAAACTCGCTGGGCCCAATTGGCGATGGAGGGAGCCATAGTGACCAAAAGTATTGGTAAGGCCCACCCAGAGTGCGGGGTGATGGGCCACCAAGGAAATGCCATCTGGGATACAGTCAGAACAGAAAATAAAAAGTTTGCTTTTCTAGGTAAAATTTTATTTGGAAAGTAAAGTAAGAAAATCGACCAACAATTTTCTCAGTGACATGCAACTGATTAAATAGTGGTCAATTGGGTAGTGACAGGATGGGGTTGGGGCCCACAAATTTGACCTAACTGGCGAATTGTTTGGGAATGGGCAGGTTTTTTTTTGGGAACTGACATCGCAAAATTCAGCAGCGGGCTGAGTCTCTGTCAGTTTGACCTCAAACGTCTGAACCAGGGCTCAACTACATTTCTGATGGTTAGCATGATGGCGTTTAGCCCAACAGGTGCTGGGAATCCCTCAAGGCCATCTCATATAGGGATGAGTTATTTGGTTGGGAACGGGTTCAGGACAGCCAACCTGCCCACGCTCAGTCATTTAACCATTCGTTCAGTCAACAGCAGCACATCGGGCGCAATGCCCAAATTACTATCAGAGGGCTTTGAACCCTCATCAATGGTGCCCATTATTTGTTCTACTGGTTTAGTGATTGAATTGGAACTGTCAGGTGATCCAGCTGATATCTCATTCTTTATGCTTTTACAGCCATTCAAATTTTGGGCATCAGCCAGATTGCTGGCTGAATTAGATCTGACTGATTTCAATTTGGTAATCTTGGCACAGATTTCACTAATTTCCCGCAACAGTTCTGCCAAGGTAAGTGTGGGTATTGGGGGTGGGATCTGAAATGGACGAGCTGCCACCCATCGCTCATCTACTACATGAGCGAGATCGCCCTGAGTGATGAGAGGTACCACCATCCTCTTCAGTGTCTTTTTATTCAGGAATGGGAAGATGACCTGATTGAGAGCCAAAGGACATTCCCCAAGACTTAAAGCTTGCAGCTCAAACCACATGTGGCTCCAGGATTACTGTTGCCTGGGAATGGGAGGTGAAGGTGCTGCTAGCAAATCTACAGAAGAAGGCAATAAAGATCTGGTTGCACCAAGTGGTGGCTTGCCTACACTTTGTCCCTATGGAAGAAATTCGTCGTATTCATGATTTTGGCTCATGGGAGGATCTTGGATTGCTGGCTCGCTCCTCATTCGGGGTTTTGACAGTGGTTCTGCAGGAAGTGCTTAAGGGATTATTGGCGGAACAACAAGATAAGGCTATGGCAATATTTGAAAAGTACCAGGATATTTTTGAAAATGACAATCATGACCTGGGGTGCGCTCAAGGGGTGGTACATTGAATAGATATGGGGGATCACCCTCCCATTTGTTCATGACCTATTAGATGTTCAGAAGCAGCGGAAGAGGTTGTCTCTGACAAAGTGGATAAAATTATTGAGCAAGGAATGCTAGAGCCATCAAACAGTCCATGGGCATCACCTGTGCTCATCATAAAGAAGAAGGATGGCTCGAATCAAGTGGTTATTGACTATCATAAACTCAATAACGTAACAAAGAAGGATTCTACCCTCTTCCATGGATTGATGATGCATTAGACCAATTGGGTGGGGCGAACTATTTTCTGCCATGGATCTGATCTCAGGATACTGGCAAATTGAATTGCCATTAGTGGAACGGGAGAAATGTTTGATCATCACCTTGAGAAGGTTGTTCCAGCTGACTCACATGCCGCAAGGGTTGTTTAACGCCCCAGATACGTTTCAGCGGGCCATGGATACAATTTTAGGCGATTTAAAGCTGTCCTGCATTCTCGTTTACCTTGATGACATCAATGTGTTTTTGAGAACGTTTACAGAGCACCTGGCCCACTTGGAGCAAGTTTTCAGCGCCTCGCTTCCACTAATATCAAAATTAAGCCACGAAAGTGTCATTTCTTTAAAGAGCAATTGGAATACCTCGGGTTTGTCATGGATTCAAATGGGCTTAAACTGCAACTGGCTAAAGTGGACGCAATAGGGAAGATGACTCGGCCAGGGAATAAACGGGACATTCAGGTGTTTCTGGGGATGGTTGGGTACTACCTACAGTTCATCCCTAATTTCAGCTGCATCAGGGTCCCAATTTTCGAGTTATTAAAGAAAAAAGCCTCCTTTGATTAGACAGAATGATGCCAGAACGCTTTCATTGTATTGCATACCACATTAGCAAGCGCACCCATTTTGCAATATCCCAACTTTGATAAACAATTCATAGTACAAACTGACGCATCCCTCGCTGCTATTGGGCAGCATTATCTCAGAAGGATGATAACAGCGTGGAACATCCTGTCGCATTCTGTAGTCAAAGTTTGAACTGTCATAAATGAAACCACACCGTAACCAAGTTGGAGTGTCTAGAGGTGATCTACGCTTACAAACAGTTTCAGGTATATCTGCATGGGGTAAGATTCCAAGTAGTGATGAATCACGCTTCCTTGCGCTGGATACAGAATCTCATGAACTGGAAGGATGGCTCGCACGTTGGGCTATGAAGCTGCAAGCATATGATTTTGAGATTTTACATCAACTGGGAGCAAAACATCAAAAAAGAAGATTGTCTTTCTCAATTGCCCACTGTTGCTATCATGGCGGATATAGCTGATTTAATGTACAAAAAGATGGTGGCGAACAGATACCATGATGAGCCGCTGCAGGTGATCAAGGTGTTAGATGGACTCAGGGAGAACACCTTCATACAAGGGGAAAACTATACAAGTGAATTGGAGACTTGATGCTGAATTTTCCAAAGCCTTTGGCTAGACCCTCGATAATTATGGATGCTCATCAGACTGTTGGACATGGAGGATTGCGGAAGATGCTAGAGTTCTTGTGACCCCAATACTTCTGAGAAAGCATGCATTATGACATATTGGAAATGGTTAGTTGTTGCCATCAGTGTCAAGTAGAAAAGCCTTTCTGAAAGAAAACCACCTACCAACTAGTGAAACCCCAGTTTTCATGGCACACTTGTTTCCATTGATGTAGTGGGGCCTCTGCCGACTAGTGCCAATTGATCCAAGTATATAATTGTTGCCATTGATCATTTGACCTGATGGGTGGAGGCCAGGGCTATTAGCGACTTGGGAGCGGTCACCACTGCCAAGTTTATTATGGAGTGTGTTATACAGTGGCATGGCTGTCCGCAGTTCATTCTGATGGACAATGGAACCAACTTCACTTCGCATATCCTGCCAAAGTTAAATGAGTTGATGGCGATTTGCGGGGTTTTAACCACCCCCTATCATCCAGAATCAAATGGGATGGTGGAGCGAGTCAATGGAACCCTAGTGAACATACTCCACAAATTGATAATGGATCAGCCCTTCAGAATGGAGTGCCCTTCTACCTACTGCTGTGTTCGCTTATAATATCAGCTATCATTCTGCCACTGGTAAGAGTCCATTTCAACTGCTGTATGGTCAACATCTGGCTCTGCCTGCCTTGCTATATTCATGTGTAGAGGACACTGGTGGTGTGAATCCTCAGCGATATCTGAAGCAACTCATGGATACATTGATCAAGTTGCAAATGGAAGCCTACTCCACCAGTTTGGCTAAGAAAATTTGTGACCAGGCGGCCGACCAGAAGCGCCGGAGTGGACTTCTGTTGTTCACTGTGGGGGATTATGTTTTATTCCACGACCAGCATGGATTCAGATGAAAAAATAAGCTCTCTGACATTTGGGTTGGCCCATTTGAGATTATTGAGAAGACTGGCATGGATGTCTACACAATTAAGGAACCCGCTGGGGGTCAGATTATCAACTGAGTCCATGCGAAGTTCCTTTGAGCATACAAACAGTAAGAGCCTATTGTCCAGTCAAAGGGGGGGTAATGTTGGGAAGTTGATATGACTGGATGATATGCTACCCATATTGGCAGATTGGAGGGGGATTGAGATGAGTCTTGAGATTTACAAAAAAGGGATACACAAATTATAATTGAGCAAAATGAGGACATTTGGCGAAACAAGAGGATTTATGCTGAGATTTGATACAAATGAGAGTAATTTGAAAAGGGAAGAAGAATAGAAGATTATCAAGCTGAGGATGCATCTGGCTGGGGAACTGAGGTATAAAGAGTCTCATGGAAGATTAAAAGGGATAGTCTTTTTATGAGGGAAGAGAGAGCGCAGATAAGTCTGCAATTTATATTAAATAAAGGTAGAAATAAGGGGCGATAGCTCCATATATATTTTATCAAGTTATTAATAAGTTGGCGATCCTCATATCATCCAATTTGGTTGCTCAGTGGCTCATACCCTGTGCAAAACCAACTCGGCGGAATTGAGCCCAAACGCCAAGAATTAACACCAAACTGAATTGGCTCCTGAACCTATCCAAACAAAAATGACTTCAGAATCCTCCTCCCCAATTCCTGAGTCACGTGGGGCGGCGTTTCCACCAATTTGGTCAGAGGGTGGCGAAATACATTGAGGATGCCCACAAGGCGGTCAATCCAGAAGACCATGAAAGATCCTTAATAGATGCATTTACAACAATCCTTGAGGCCCCGTGTCCCCACTCACCCTTTAAATATTGATACCTTATAACCTAATAATCTATTTGGTATTTTAACCATTTTCCGTTTCCTTCTTATCCTTCTTGAAAATTTTCTGCTTTGAGCTACCTTTGGACCTTGGCGACAGTATAAAGAACTGTAACGCTGAAACTATCTTAATAAACTTTATTACAGGTAAGCATTTGTCAATTGAATTAATTGAATTAGCTGTTATCATACAATTAATAATCTTTATTATTTCAGTTAACAAACTTATGTATCATTTAAGCCATCAGGGCTTTTATAAACCCCAAGTTGGAGAATATTAATAAAACTCATTGCTACTCAAGCCTGATGTTATTGATACTTAATGAGGCTAGCTTCCAAGCCAAGAAAAGATAACCAAACCTATTTTGGGGCATAATATTGCTAACCTACTTTTGAGGGGATATAGTTTAGGAACATATTAATTAATAATATTGGTGAAGCTAATCTAAGTGTGAACAAAGGTACCAAACCTCTGATAGAAAGCAGATGTTATATGGCATTAGAAAGATGCTTTGAGATAACAGCTGATCAGTATAGGTAGAGGGTTATCTAGCTAAATTTACACCTGTGTCATGGAGCGTGCTAATAATAATAAGACTGGCCTGAAAATCAGGGTATGCGAACACCCAGAACCTCAGCCAGAATACCTCATGTACAGATATCCATATTGATGAATTGGAAAGACATAAGACAGCCATGAGGGCTATCCAGAGTTTTCACATTTGAAATCATCATTACTAACATCTAGAAAATTTCATATACTTCACAAATAATTTTTTATTGATTTTAAAGAATTTTATTTTTAAGACTAAATGGTGAATAGGGGAAAAATGGAGCAAACAGCAGTTCCTTACAGGGATTGCTGCTCTATATGTTCAAAAAACGGGGAACTGGAACTAAGCATACTACTGTCAGAAATATTTTGTGATTTATTCCAATTGATCATCAAGCTAAGCAGTTTCTGACACCGACTCATATCCAACCTGCTTAGTCAGATTGTCATCAATTTGCTAGTGGGAATATTCATTTCACCACGATCACACTTGGCACAATGGTAACGATGCCTCCAGCAGATGGCAGGTTGCACCCGCAGCCAAGCCACATATGGCTGGCTCCATTGGGTGGAAAATAAACTGATAATTTCTATACCTGTTAGGAATGACCTCATTTGAAAATCTGCCAAGGGAAAGATGATGGGTGAGGAATGTTATTCCCAAAACTACCTTGGTTAATTTATTTTTTCCAGAATTTAACTTAACTTTCCCAGAGTAGTTCAAACTTTTTTAGGCCCCCTATTGAGAAATGTGCCACTTGCCTTCCTCTGGCAAAAGCTTCTACCCACCGCCACCTCCTGACACACCTTCTGAATATTACTCACCAACTATTTGGTGGTGAGCAGAGGCAGAAGTGGCACAACCTGCAGGGATATGATGCTACCCAACTCTCTCCTAACACATAGGCCAAATCGCCCAGGGCAACGAGAGGGATAACCACAAGCTTTTTCACCTTTTCTGTCCAAAATGTTAATTTCTCCCAGTCTAACCACAGGTGTTTTCCCCAAAACTTACATTACCCTTCCATTGTTGAACTGGGGTCACCCCCACCAGGAACCTGGCCAAGTGCAACATTCTTGTGGGCGTTGGGTAACTTAATTTCCAAGATAGCGGCAATCTTCTGAGGTGATGGGGGGCTTATGAATGGTCAGTGTGAAATGCCTCTAAGTCATGACGATTCATGCAATTGTGGTCACTCACCAGCTGTTCTCATAGGAAAGAAATCCATTTCAAGCTACAAAGTACACACTGCGCAATGTGATTCCATAATGCCAGTTTAGCCTCCACCACCACCTCCAAAACTCTGATTACCACAGCTTTTGGTCCGCAGGTGCTTGCCCCTAAAATGGGGACAACTGAGAAGCATGGAAGACCAGGAGCTGCTTCCAGTGTTTGGGAAGAGCCAACCAGAAGGCCCCACTGTCAAGACCCGCCTCCACCATGTGTGGACCAGAATTAAAGATCATAAACTTTTGCAAGGGAACCTTCAGATGCAAGTGTCACATATTGAGCATCACCTGTAATACACCATAATCTCATGGGTGAGCAGCTATTTGTAGTCCATGAACCATTTGTAATCACTTATTGCCTTTGTCAAGCTCTCATAAACCAGAGATTGCGTACCTCAGATCCTCTGCATGTGCTCTTCAGTGGTGGGGACTTCAATGCGTGGACATAGACCTACAAGATATGAGGGTTGTAACCTAGGGTCGCCTCATAAGGGAGAACCCCAGCAACAGATGGGTGGCATTGTGTATGCAACTGCGCCATGGGAAGATTGGCTGCCGTGGCTGCCCAAGTATCCTGCATGGTGGAGGCATAACAACGGAGGTACTGTTTGAGGATCTAGGTAACCCTTTCCATCTGCTCATCTGGAGATAATGTGCCATAGACCGGCATAGCTGGATATTCAAAATAGCCAAAAATGTGGCCTAGAATCAAGCTGTAAACTTCAGCCATGATTGCTTATTGCCTCTTGGGGTATGCCAAACATAAAGAAAATGTTGTGGACAAGAAGCTGAGCCATCTTCTTGGAAGTAATGGCGGACATACAATGAGTGAAAAAGGAGAATTTTGTAAAGTGGTCTACTACTATATTAGCATTGAACTCATTGGAATGGGGGAGCTCCATAATGAAGTAATGGACATTGAAGTCCATGGCTCCTGTGCCTGCTGCAGGTGATGCAGGTGGCCATTTATTCCCAATAAATCTGACTTAGCGCATGCACATCTCGTGCAGCTGGTGATCCATGACAGAACATTATGGAGATGCTGGCGGTTTGAAAGTTCAGTTTTATCAGATTGAGGCACTTCTTGTGCTTGGGTAACCCACCAATGGGGGATCATGGTGAGTGCAAATAAATTTATACTGGAGTTGGGGAGACACCCAAACCTGGTCGTGAAACATAGGCTGATCTTCCATCACTGAGTGATTTTTACGCTTGTGGCGTGGGGCACCCAACTGGTCAAACATCTCCAACCTCAACGCAAAGGAGGCTTGACCCACCAGCACCCTAGATACTATCGGCACCTCCAGCACCCAATTAGCCCTAAAAACACAAAAGGAGTAATCGTAAAAACTGGGCGGAAGAGATCATCATCAACTATTGCATCTCTTCCTTTGTTGGACTCAGGGAAGGGTTGCAACTCAGCAGATCAGGGTATATTTAACGATTCTTTTACAAACTCATACTTAAACTTGAAGCTTCATAAGTCACTGAATGACTGTGATTGCTGGTGCACCAATTTCTGGGAGTTTCAGAAGTACATCAGAGCTTAATGTACTGTCCAGACAATCACCTAATGTGGCGCCCCTGCAGAAGGTACCACCAATGAGTCAGTGACCATGCTACCATAATCAACTCTTAATGGTAGATCCCAGGACTTCTCAGATGCAGTAAATTTGTGCGAAAAGTATGCGACTGGGTGTTCTACCCCATCATGCTCTTGTAGGAGCACTGTTCCTATGGCGGCTGATGAGGCGTTACACGCAACAATAAAAGGCTTGGTTGGGTCCGCCCACCTTAGAATAGGATGTACCACATTCACTTCCTTGATGGCGTCAAACGCCTGTTGGCACTACTTTATCAATCACATGGGAACATTTTTCCCCATCAAGTGATGCAGAAGAACAGCCAGCTGTGAGAGGGCAGGGGAAAATTCTTTAGGAATATGATGGTACCCAGGAAACCATGCAATTGCTTCTGGTTGGTGGGAGTGGTCCATGTTGATGTTTTCCTCAAGCTTACTTAGAGGAACTGTGTATCCATCCGTCAGAACAACATTTAATAGTAAGGTAACCTCTTTTATGAAGAATCTGCACTTGGAGGGTTTCATATAGAGGTCAGCCTTGTGTAACGCAGCCAGCAATTGCCTTTAAGTCCTTCTCATTATGCTTGGGAGTGGGAGAATGCATAATGTTGTCATTGATGTAAGCTACCACACAGATGAATTGAAGGTCATTAAGCACATCATCAATTTTCTGTTGAAATGTGGCCAGTTCATTTTTCAAGCTGTAATGCATCACGTCAAGCTGTAAGATCCCTCTAATGGTACAAACTGCCATAAGCCACTACTGGCCATCCGCCACTCAAGTCTGGTTAAATGTATTCACAAGATCAAGCTTCAAAAATACCCTGGATTTTGCAATTGCTTGGCTAATTGTCTGCTTGTGGTTTAGAGGATAGGGATGTGAACGATAATGTTATTCAGATGGCCATAATCTACACAGGGGTGCAGCGTGCCATTAAAATTCAGAGTAAAACTATTGGAGAAGTGATTGGCAAGGTGGCTTTAAACTCCCATCCCTTCACGTACATGTCATTCAGCCACACCTCCAGGGACTTGACTTACTGCTCTGTATAAGGATACGGGGGACAATTAATGTTAACTACACTTTCCATCATGTGGAAAGCCAGATTATACTTAGAGTGGGAGGGAAGATGGTTTGATCTCTATATAAAAAATGTCTTGGTACCAGACCAAGCTGGGAGGTAAATCCGCTGGTAGTGCTATGGGAAAAAGAGGTGAAAAAATTGATTCCACCGCTTTGGCTAAAGAGAAGGTATTGGAAATATGGGTGATGAGATGTGATCTGCGGATTGTTGATCTGGAGTTACACCCACTGATACAACGGGAGAGAAATATGATGATTGCCATCCCCCCAATATATATAATAAACTTAATAAATTAGAGACAAAGAGCAATAATAACAAGCTTAGTTATTATGGTAGAATTTCACTACTGTTCAAACTTAAGGATTTTAGCTTGCAGAAATGTGCCATGGCTACTAATAAACAACTCTTATTATCATTCTTCATTTCTACTTTTACACTCATCTCTTCAACCGCTTCCCAGACCATCTGCTAAGATAACTCAGCCTTAATAATTTCTTTACTACTCATTTTATCATTGGAGGTTTAAGCGAAATTCCCAAATTCAGCTTAGGTCAGATCGCTTATCAGTGTCTCATATTGAATCACATTAATTAGTAGATACTTCCTATTTGATTTTGGCGGATAACTGATGATCCATTAATCAATAATCTAAGCTTATCATCCAGTCATATCAAATTTAATGACATTTCCCACTGACTGGACATTAAGTCTTCAAGGCAGCTTCAGCTAATGTTTTCCATGATGTATTCATATTCACAGAAGCAACTGAGCCCTCAACCTACAGCGTATTTCCTTGGGATATGTCACAACAGAGGCATGGCAGACCCTAACAAAATTCCTCTATTTGAGTTCCCCAACACCCATAGCAATGATGTTGTGCTAGATATAAATGACATGACTTTCTTGGCTCAGTAGAGCTTTTCCCTGAATTCGTTGGCCATCTGACATCTTGGCATGCCTTTTTGATAATTTCGTGGTGTAGTAGTGCTGCTGGGGTGGGGAGTGGAGCAAATACTCTTTGTTTACCAAAGCCGCGCAGCTCCTGGTGGATGGCTTCAGTCATCTAGTACTACCACCTATTGACAAGCCCCATCCAGAGAGACTGTCAGTCCGCTGGATGTTATGCATCATGTGGTGGGTGCTAGTTAGCTGATTGGGGAATTTCCTCATGCTCCAAAAAAAAAAAAAAAAAAAAAAACTTTCACTCATGGGGGTGAACTTAAGAATAGTCATCTGAACTGCATGCGCTTTGAGGTTCACTCGTGTTTCAGGCTCTGGACACCAATGACCCAATCCAGTGATTTCCCTTGATGACACTCATTGAAAACATGGTTACCTTTTCCACCACAGGTGAGTTGGACTCATTGATGGGACGACATCAGATGGCACTGGAGTGGGCTCATAGGGAAGTTTTTTCTACATCTGCTCTATTCCCCCACACCTACCGCAACATGGACGACTTCCTCATGGATTGTCTGGCGCTCCACATGTCCTTTTCCCTTCAAGTCATAGCCCACCTCATTGTTTGGTGCCCACTCAATTTATCTCCTCCCCTTCATCACATACTCCTTGCTATTCTGAGACCACAAGTGGATGTAGTGAAGGCCTTGCTGCAAGTCTGTGGGAGCGCTCCTTGTGCTTAGACCAGGTGGCGTTCCCTTTCCCTTCTAAGAAGGGCTAAAACGGCCAGCAACCCCCATCATCTCTTAGGTTGACCTCGCCCATGTGGTGGACGAGCAGTGGATTATGCTCTTATCTAAAAGTTTCATGCCCATCCCTGTGTTGATGACCAAAGAATTGTTACAGCAGATCAAAAACATCTGCGTTAAGGTTTCAGTAAATAAGAATCAACGCAGAATGGATGTAGCGAGTCCCTCCCCTAGGCTGAGCTCAAATTGTCAAAATTAGTTATAATCAATGAACATTTCCCCTCCACGTCAAAACCTCAATCCAATGAACCACACAAGTCTGAATGGGCGCCAGAGAAATCAGGTGCGGGTGAGGTAGGCATCCCAAACCTATCCCTAACCATTTGGGACCGTCCCTACATGGGATGGCCTTGAAAGGCTCCCATCACTCATTTAGTGAGATGTCGCCACTCAAATTGGCATAAATTGTGGCAAATCCGCGATCTGGGCGCTTGAGGGCAAATTGATGATAATTTAGCCCACCGCATACACACTCAGATTGATTTAGTTAAAATTCTCCCACTCAATGTTCTGATGATTTAAGTAAGTAAACTTGAGTCCACCATTCCATGCGATCTGATGCTATTAACCAAATTGATCTGCATCTAAGCAATCATCCCCCACAGGGATGATTGTTGGTCAATTTTCTTTATAATATTTCAATAAAAATACCCCTTTTTACTTTTTTAAATTTTTTTACTTGTTGTAATTTGGTTTTTTCAGGTATCTCACAACGCCTGCTAATGTGGAACTACAGGTTATGCAATGACTGGGCCATTGCGGCCATCTTGGCATTTTCTCGGCCCTCTTCTGTTAACTGGGCTTACTGCGCTCAGAAACTAATAATATTCTTTAAGTTCCAAAGTGATCCTCCTTCAGGACCTCAGCATTTTGTAGATGGAGCTGTCCCCGCTCTGGGCGAAAATCCACACCCCACACTAATGGTTCTATTCCAATCCCCCTTGTGTTGAAAACCAAACCTGCCAACCCAATCAGAAACTTTCCCTCACCCAAGCCTGTGGGCTCTGGGGTCACAACAGCCTAGCTTTTCTCTGGGTTGCTCCTCATTTTTGTGTCCCAAAGCGCTTGTTATTCACCTAACCCCATGCCCATCTAAACGTCATCCAAGCAGCGGTGCCTCTGGGATTCTTACTCGCCTTCTGGGTGCCCTTGCATCATGACTGGAAGGTCAGTCTGAACTCTCTTTGCCACGTCCATGACATAATCACCTGACCTTTTATTCTAGTCATTTCTCATAAGTGGGTGAAACAGCCTTCACAATCTACCAGATGAACATGCAGTTAGTGCTTTGCCTGCTGTTTTTTGTCCAGTTGATCACTGATTTTGTATGCAGATCCTGGGTGTCATTGGAAGAGTTTCTGTTTACCTGAACTACCCTGTTGACTTCCGCTTCTTCCCTGGACCACCCTCTTCGAGTGGGCCCACCTTCTCCATCCATCGAAGTTGCTAATCAGATCCTTGACGTCTTCGCTGAGTTGCAGGTATGGTCTTCAATCGCCCCTTCCAGCTCTGCTTCATTGGTGGATGCCCAGAAGGGTGTAGCCCTTTTGGATGCAATTGAAGGCAATCCCAACAGTGGGTTTAGGCTCTTTTGTGCTTTGCCATTCATGTGGGTGACTCCACTGTGCTTATTAAATTAGTTTTAACGTCTTTGAAAGCATCTGTGCCGCGTTACGCTCATCTGCTCCATTTATTCTCTATGGGAACCAAAGACAATAACTTAGTTTTTTTGTTGCAGCTTTCTGCAAACATGCTCCCTATCTCAGTCTCCCCTTAGATATCATCCAAGCTATTTCTCAGACTGTGTTGGAAACAGATTCCACCAACCATGACATTTGGTCCACCCCAGTGGAGACAGTGGAGCAGATCTGTATGGCGGCGTCTTCAATTAATGTGACCCTCTGCTGTAACCACATGCAAATGAAGGTAACTTTATAATCAGATTCACCAACTTAGGTCCAGTTTCAGATACCGCCACCAATTCACTATCTTCTCTGGTCCTGGTGGCTGACGTTGACCCCACAATGGAACTAGTTACCCCCAGTTCACTTATTCCTCAGTTTTCAGAGGATCAGCTTAGGGAGGATGAGGTCTGACCCCTCACCTAAAACAACTTCACTCCAGAAAACCGGTTCTTTCCCCTAAATTATATACTATTCCCTTTTATCAGAAAAATTAAGTGCAGTCACCAATAAAAAAAATTATGCTTACTTTTTATTACCAATGGAAATTAGAATCAGGGAGCACTGAGTATCCTTTGAGGCCCTGGTTGACAAAGGAGCAGCGGGTAACTTCATTAGTCTGCAGTTAGCCCAGCAGCTCTACTTAGAGTTAGACCTGGGTCTGGAGATGATGTTTTGTCATCATCCTGCCAGCCATCTTTCATGGTGAGGCACCCTGTGGCTTTTTTGGTCCACCAGAAAAGTTTCTGCAATCACTTTTCCACAATGCCTAACCTAGTGTTTCCAGTAAATTTTGGGTGTGGGTTGGTGGCATCGCTAGCATGTAAGAATACACCTGGATTTAATTTTTTTCTTTTTTTTAATGTCCAGGTGGAAACGCGTGTTTCCGTTGCTTGACAATCTTGCCAAAGCTTGGAACCGCAGCTCCATTATGACCCTCATTTCCTCTGTGGGACTTCTGCTGGACTTCCCCACCGCGTTGATGGCCTACCAGAGAATTTTTGACTCAGAAAAGGCTCCCACCTTCCAAACATACTGAATTAGATCTGAGGTTCCAAACAACAGTGGTTGTGGTGAATATCAACGCCCGCTGTACCCACATACAGTGGAGGAAGATGTTGCCCTTGATGCATGGTTATACGACTTGCTAAAAAAAGTCGTTCAAGAGGATGTCCCCAGCTGCTTCACCCATCATATTGCCAAAAAGGATTATGGTTTGCTCTGCCCCTGTGTAGATTATAGACAACTTAATATAATAACAGTTCATGACCCCTACCCACTCCCACTTGAACAAATGATTAGCCAAGTGATTTCAAAGTTGCAAGTTTTTTAAAACTCAACTTTTTAAACGCATTTAATCAAATATAGGTGGTGGACGACTAGGAATGGCACACCGCTATCTGGACAAGACAAGTCATATTCCAGTTTCATGTAATGCCTTTTGTAATATAAACCCCTTACAACATTTCAACAGATGATTAATAGTGCTAGGTGACCTTCAGCTGAACTGTGCGGTAGCATACATTAATGACATACTGGTTCAATCACCCTCACCCAAACAGCACGTGAAAGATTTGAAGGTGGTGGCCGCCCTGCATAAGGCAGGTCTGTTTGTCAAGCCGTCAAAGTGCAAATCTTACTAGGAGAAAGTTATCTTATTGAGTAATCCCATCATAAAAGATGGTTATGCCAAAACGAAATGCCAGGCCCAGATGGCATTCCATATGAGTTCTACAAAAAATATTTCAAATATATATCCCCATTGCTGCTAGCCTCACTCAACCAAAGCCTGTGGGAAACGCGCCTCCTACCAGGAGGACATGAGGCCTTTACTGTCACACTCTTCAAGAAAGGAGATAAGCTTGACTTAGCCAACTGGCGACCCATTTCTCTAACAAACACAGACACCAAAATTTTAACAAAAATCATGGCTAACTGTTTAGGGACTGTAGCATCTGCCACCATCTCTCCAGAACAATTTGGTTTCATCCCCAGAAGGACGATTTGGGATAACGTGCACTCTGTGGCTAATGTATGTCAGTCCACAGCCTCTGGGGCACTTGTATTCTTGGACCAACAAAAGGCCTATGATAGAGTAAACTGGGAATACCTTAGGGCCTGCCTCCATCAATTCCGCCTACCCCCCGCTTCATAAACTGGGTGATGCTGCTCACGGAATCTGCGACAATGGCAGTGCGTGGCCCAGGCTTCCTAACGGAAGTAGTCCGCCATCAAAGGGGCCTGCGACTAGGGGACCCCCTCAGCCCACTCTTATACAACTTCAGCCTTGACCCACTACTGCGAAATGTGAGTGACCAACTCACTGGGGTCCATGTGCCAGGCCAAGCCCCAGTCAAGATATTGGCATTCGCAGATGATTGTGTGGTTGGGGTGTCTAATAATCAAGATGCATGCGCGCTTGAAGCTCTCATTCAGGAATATTCCCGGGTAAGCAACGCGGCACTGAACGCCTCCAAAACCAAAATCATCCTCCTTGGTCGGTTTCAGAACTGCTGGGCCCCAGCAATTAGTTCCCAACCCGGCCCATCTGCTCGCCCACGTCCACGCCTTACTAACTCAACACACACCGCTCCACTGGTGCTCCCCTTCGTGCCACGTCCTACCATAGGACTGGTGCGCCATCTGGGCGTGTGGATGAAGGCAGGTGGATATGCGTCAGCAGTGATGGAGTGCCATATACTGGACAACGTGACGAAGCGAATCGCCTCTCTCAGAGCCCACCCTATTACCCTCACTGGCAGGGTTTTTCTTGCCAACTCTATGCTCCTATCCAAAGTCTTGTTCGGAGCCCACGCCATCCCCTTCTCACCAAGCTTCTTCAAATCCCTGTATGCTTTGCTGCAAGGATGGCTTTGGTCAGGCCGCCCTCCACCAGTACGGCTAGAGGTCATGTTTGGCCCTCATCATCAAGGTGGCATGGGCCTGCTTGACTTCAAAGCCCATGCTGCCAAGATCCTGGGCACTTGGATCGCGGCCATCACCGCTCCTACACTCCCATCCCAACAAAAACCCGCGCGGCCTGCTCCAACTTCTCCTGAGCCTTGGGCCTCAACAATCCATCAAACCCCCACTCCCTGATGAAATACCTCGCATCACACACATCGGCCACAGGTCCTCACGGGACTAAAACCCACTACAAACGAACCCTACTCTCCATGCGAAGCGCAGAATGGAGAATTCATATTAGCGGACTTACAACCCAAAGAGGCCGCCCCTCTCCTCAGTTCACACAAGAGGTACAGGGGCTACCCATCCATGATGGCGTGATCCCCATTCGACCCCATGTCCTATCCAGGGTGGACTACCTGGACATGATGGACATCCCTTACTCCACTGAGACCCAAAAGACTATCTGGAAATACGCACATCATCCTCTGTTGCAGCCTCAAGTCCACTCCCATGTGTGGCGCTGCCTGAGGCGGGTGTATCATACAGCTGAGCGCTATAACGCTTTACACTCATCCTGTGTCGTGTGTGGACAGTATGGAACGCTGTTCCACCGCCTGGAGAAGTGCCCCACCTCTAAAGTGATATGGCGCGAAGTCCAACGTCTGCTGGGCCAGGATCAAACGCATCCCTTCAGTCTGCCAAGAGATATGTTTGCTTCATCAATGGCCTCCCCCTCCCACCCTCCCTCCGTGCTCTGGTGGTTGCAATCGCCATGTGGACTATCCACACGATTGTCTTGGATGCCATCGCTGGCTCCATCCCCACCCTCCCAGAAGCTGTCCACAGATTCCGGTCTCATTTGGTGGACCACTTTCAAGCGTGGGTGTTTGGATATCTCCCACTGCGTCGCTGACAGCTGGTCTCCTCCTGGTTCCCAGTGTGGTTCATCAAATCAGACCCCTTCCTCCACACGTGCTCAATAGTGGCTACGGCCCCTTCACATGTTCCCTCCCCCTCCCCATAAGTGGCGTTCCCGCTGGCAACAAGAGATAGCATCGCTTCTCTGGGGTGCCTCCCCTGGTACTAAGTTTATCTTTCCTGAGTCATATTCGGAAGTGTCCGTCCCATGTCAGCCTTCCCCGCAATAAATTTAAAAAGATGGTTATGCCATTCCGCCTTGCAAACTGGATGCCATCCATGAGTGCCTGACGCCAACAACCTAGAAGCAACAGAGAAGATTCCTTGGTACAATAATTTTTTTAAAAAAACTCTCCCCGCTTTTTTGCAGTTGGCCACACCCCTGCACCTGCTCACGGGCAAAAATGTTCCATTCCACTGGATGCCCAAGTGCCAGCAGGCATTTGATTCAATCAAGAAGGTTTTTTTGTCGCCTCCTGTCCTCAAGCATACAGATCCCTCCAAACCCTAAATTGTACCATGTAATGTATCTTCCACCTCAGTGGGGCTGTCCTTCTCCAAGAGCACGATGGGTTGGAACACCAAGTTGTGTACTATTCCTAAAAGTTTTCCTCCACAGAGCTATCCTGGGTTATTTACGATAAGGAGTTGGCAGCCATGGCGTGGGCCTTGACCCACTGGCAATATCTCATGCAGGGTGCTCAACATGAGGTGACTTTACGGATGGAACACCAAGCTCTCCTATATTTCTGTAAGTCTCAGAAGTTGGCACACTGGCAGGCTCAGACCTTCCGCAACTTTTTTAGCTTTGATTTTAAATTCAAGTTTGTGAAGGGAGTGCTGAATGTGCTTCCCAACTTTTTGAGTTGAAATCTGATTTTTTCTTGGTGGAATTGGATGAGGCAGATCTTGTCAAAGTTATTCTGCTGACTCAGATTTTGGCCATCGCTCCTCCTGTTGTCTTAGTAGTGGATTATGTATAGATTCACCCTTGGTATTGAGGGTTCTAGCAGCCCAGATGGCATGTGCGGAGGTGTTGAAACTTTTGGAGAAGCTATCACTTCTGACTCTCAAGCATTCGCTCTCTTCTCTGACCAAAGGGCTTATCCAGTTTAGGTCACGTTTGTGGGTGCCGCCTCTACTCTGGACCAAAGTCATTTGAGCCCATCATGACCACCTGTAGTGGGTCACCCAGGGAACAAAAATGCATTGATTTTAGTTAAGCAGACCTTCAACTGGCCAGGTTTGTCAAAGGACATTTCAGCTTGGATTTCTAACTTTTTAACATGTGCGCAGGCCAAATTAAACCAGTTGGGCAAAGATGATCTCCTGCACCCTCTGCAGAAGGCGGAGGGGCTGTGGACGTCAGTGTCTGTGGATTTCATTGTTGATATTCCAAGCTCCAATGGATTTACAGTGGTCATGGTGGCTGTAGAATGCTTCAATAAATTTGATCTTTTTATCCCTTGCTCCTCCACCATCACCTCTTAGGAGACTGCCCACCTGTTCATAAGACAAATGTTCTCTATATTTGGTCTACCTCAGGAAATCGCCAGCAACTGAGGGACCCAATTATGGCACATTTTTGGAAAAACTCCTGGCTATTCTAAAAATTTCGCCATGTTGCTCCACCGCTTACCATCCTCAGTCTGATGGTCAAACTGAGATTTGTTAATCAAATTTTGGACCAATAACCTTAATTTATGCTGCAGCCACTGATGATAATTGGGCGGAAAACTACCACTCACCCAGTTTGCGTACAACAATGGAACTCATGCATCCATGGGCTTCTCCCCTTATGAAGCCACCTTAGGGTATAGCCCATCGTTTTTGGTTGGTCTGTGCCTCCACCCAGTGGCGCCAGCTGCTGGCAATCATGCTCAGAAAATTCATGCCACTCAGTCCTTGGTTTGGGAAAATCTGACCAAGGCCATCAGAAACTATAAACAGTTTGTGGACTGAAAATGCCTTCCAGTGTATGATATTAAGGTGAGTTCACACACCATGTTGGACACGCAGCACTTGACCATGAAGGTGTCCTCATGCAATTTATTTGAACAAACACTCAAAACCCATTTGGTAGAAGAAAAATTGGGAAATGACGCTTCAGATTGAAGTTGCCAGATCACTGGAAGCAACACTCCATCTTCCACATCTTGCAGTTTCTCTATTAAGAGTTGCAATTCTGCTATAACCTGAACCCATTGTCATTGAGGGATCAAAGAAAGCTGAAGTTTATGCTATTTTGGCTTCACAGTGCTCCCGCAGATTGGTTCAGTATTAAGTTGCTTGGAAGGTGTGAAAATTTATTGTTCTGGTTATTATTCAGCCAATAACCCCTATAAACTTATTACTGCACAGGTTCAGTTCTTGTGCACTTTGTCCACATTGTATAGTATATGAAACCATTGGTTGATAATAGTATGAAGACTATTATCCATATTTGAGTGGAATTCTTAGATCTTGCCCAACGCTCGGCCAGTATTTCTACTTGATATACTTGAGATGTCTTAATATAGGGATTCGTTTCCTTGTTCTGTCCAACCTGATCTTCTCTAAGATTCCCTGGTGACAGTCTATTTGGTCCAACACACAGTCAGCAGCAATCCCCAATTGTTTCTCCTTCTTCTCTAGATACCCGCTCAGATATTTACTCTTTTCCTTAAGAGTCTCCCAATTATCGCACACAGTAATAATATCCTTGAGAAGAATAGAACAAATTGAAAGCTGATAATAGTTTACTCTTAAACTATATAAAAGATGAAAAACAATAGAAGTGTGTATCTGTAGTATTATCTAACTGTTTTTATTATGAGTGAATTCTAGGGAATTTATAGTGGGATTCAGTCATCTGACCCTTGGTTGACACCTCTTCAATGAAATGGTAGCCGTTGCTGTTGAATCACCCATCCTCATCTTAGCGGCGATGGTCTTCCCCATCCTGGCTAGGATTTTATCATTGGACATCCTTGAGACCAAAACGGAAAGAGTCAGAAAACGTGTCCCTAACGTTTTCCTCTTGATCCAAGTGAACCAACCATATTTGTCTAGCGACCTATTAGGTAATGGGACTTATTACCCATCAAGGCAGGTCACAAATCAACTGATCGATTCTCTAGTTGCAGGTGGCATCACTCGCCTTGCAGCTTGCTACTTACATTCCCAATAAGTCAGTGATGAAACCTGACCAATCCCAATCGGTACACCTGATAGTTAATCACTATCAGATGCCCTTATTTTGTTGGCAACTCTGCCCAATGAGATATTAAGCATTCATCTGGATCAATCCCAATGGATACAACCAGGCGAATATCTCAAAATCCCCTGAACATAGTTAGTCTGAAATTAGGGTCCACTGATTTCCAATTCACCTCGCATCAGGGAATTATCCCCAGCGATCCCTGGTGATCTTGAAAGCTGGGAATATGGGCGAAAATCCCAACACATCCCCCCTCTTGCCTAGATTTCCAGTGAGAAAAGGACAGGGGCATGAGAACACCGCTTTGGACACTCAGTCAAATACTTCATTGACTCAAGCAGAGTATGATCATCAATACTCAATGCTTCTCAGGATAACCTTTAGCATGCGGCTCTCTTCCTCTTCCTCCTCGCTACCACCTACTCAGAGCGCGGTCCCATGATCTACTGTCATGCTGGGCTGATCGATTTACTTGTGATGATATTAGTCCTTGGATTCAGTTTTCCCCCTGTCAGGGCATATGACCTGCTATCATATTCAGGATTCTTGGTCCGGCGTCCTCAATTTTCTGATTTTCTCTCATCATAGATAGGAGACTCTTGCTGTCAATGTTTGTTTCATGGCCCAATTAAGAATACTTATTTATGTTTGTCCTTGTTATTTTTCTTATAACCTCATGGCTCATGTCATTCTTAATTCTTCTTTAAAGAGCTTATCCCATTAATTTTGAGATTAATTTCTCCAAAATTAAAGCTTAATATAGTGTAGAGTTCATAATGTCAACTTCCATATAAGTCCAAAATCCCCCCTCACATCCAGCTCATACGTTGAATTCCAAGTCACAGTATCAACAGCTTAAACAGTTTGTCTGATCAAGATCTTCAGCTCTTCCAGAAGATGAGTCAGGATGTGTGACAGAACCTCTTCTATGGTCATTCCAGGACTCATAAGCCTAGTCTGGCACCAGCAGCTAGGCCTTCCATCAAATTACTGGAAATCGTAACTAATTCTTACAAAACCAGGCTTACAATCGTTTTGAACAACTCTCATCCAATTCTTCCTCTGTCATAAATTCCATAGTTGGATTTCAAAACTCTCCTAGATTCAGCTCCTTTTGCAAATGTGCTGAACATCATCATGGATGCTCCTGAGATTATGCCTTTTTCTCTTGATTGCTCCTTTCTGGCTGGGTTGGACTTGCTTCCTGAGTTCCTCTTCCAACTTGGTTAATACTAAAAACCCGCTGTCTTGGCTACTGAGCTCATCAACAGTAACAGTATTCATTTCAGGCTCCCCTACGCCAAATTATGGACCCAAGTCACTGAGGCTTTATCTTTAGCGCTGAATCCCTCCAATCTTGAGAACATCCTATATTTGGATATCGCCGCTTATGCTCCTCATTTTGCCAGCTAAGTTCTTCAAAGTTGGTCCACAAAGCTTCCAGACTCTCCCAGGTTTCACCGTTCCTTCAGCTTCAGCTTCTGAGAAGCCTGTAGTCATCTCTTGCAGGATGACATTTGCTCCATTCATGACTATCTCATCTCCGGCGCTTCCCATCAGTAACTTCTGCTGATGGCTTTAGTAGGTGGCAGGATTTGGCAACCTCCATCCAGTATCTTTTGTTTCAGCTGGACCATATGTCCGTTGTTCTTGATGAAGCCCGTTGTCAGGCGCTCAAGACTAATCTTCCAGCTCCAGTACCATATCAGGATTGCTTAGGGTTATTCAACGACTTCCTCTTTCTATACTGTTGCTTCCCTCCCCACTCTGGGGTTTTGTGATTAACTTCTTCTGACATTTCAATTTCCCTTCACCTAGTCACTTTCTCGCAGGGATCTGCATCCACTCAAAGAACTTGGTTTTATGTAGGTCTAGCCCTCACTAGCATCTGATCTCACATCAATTTTGATGGGCTATTCATTCCTAATGTGATCTATCCTCCCTCCCCCAAGAGGCGACATAGGCAGAATCATCCCTATATCAAGGATAATTAATAAAAAAAAATTATAAAGATATATTGGTTATTTATAAGCATTTTTACTTGTTGGACATTCTCCTTCTCAACTAATGATAAATAATGTTGGAGGTACAAGTGCTTTCAAATCTGCTACCAAGATTGGCCCATCTCCTGCCCAATCTTCAAAAAATATTGTGGTTATCAACGATATGAGAACCAATGGCAAAAAGACCTTGGCGGACTCTCAGTGGAATCCTAACTATTGGAAAAATATGGTTTATAACCAAAATCGGCTTAATAAGGTAATAACTAATAATAGGATTGCTCTGACTTCTTGGCTGAATTTGGGTTGTTTGTTAACACATGGGTCTGATCACCTCTGAGGTGAGAAGATTTTACTCGACAATGATAGGGTGCAAATTAACCAATCATTACCACATGAATCTGACCACCGCTGAGGTGAGAAGATTTTACTTGATGATGATAGGGTGCAAATTAACCAATCATTACCACAAGAGTCTGACCACCTCTGAGGTGAGAAGATTTTACTTGCTGGTGATTGGATACAATTCATCTAATCATTACCACATGGGTCAATTTTGCCTCAAAATATTTATCTTTGATCTGATAGGCTAAAAGCCTATATTTCCTAATTTGGATGACTCAGCTTTATAATACTTTAGCCCAAAGACCCATGGTCCTGGGATATGAACTAGTTTAAATAGGAAATACTAGTATCAAAAAAAGGCCCTTTCTTGGTTTTGCCCCGCTTAAACAATAAAAAACATAAAAACTTTAACAAAGCGTTATTTATTACTTTTATTTAAAAAGTAAATTTCTCACTTTGACAAAAAAAATTGTGGCATCCATTAGTGGATCCTACAAACTGGTGCTTGCTACAGGGGCTACCCTGAATACTTTAATAAAGTATTAAAGTAATAGAGACTGTAAACGTAAGCAGCTCTTCTGAATCACGATTAGTTGCTCCTGAGAAGCAACTAGCCAGCTCTTTATCCCGTCTCAAAAGCTAGAGCAACGGCCGTTCAAATTACCTATAAAGGAAAGATACACCCCAGGTGAAGGGAGCATTGCTTCCTTTTTGTACATTTATGAAGCTGCGATGGATGACGCCACTGATAAACATAAAGTTCAGTACATTCTTCCCTGTTTAATCTGCAAAGCCCAAGAGTTGATTATTCTTCACCTGGATCCTCAGCACACCTGGCCAGATGTTAAGAAGGCCCTTTTGGCTGAATTCAGATTAAAGCGGAGCTTATACAGGGAAAAACAAGCTTTCATGCGCCTTGCCATGTATGGGGGTGAAACCCTCATTAGTTTTGCTGAGCGTTTCTATCTCACTGCTCAAAGGCTGGCTACGTCTAACCTGCTTACCCTGGATGATGCTCTCGCCGCCATATTAACAGGGTTAGCTTCACAACCCTCTCTCGCCAGGAATATCATATCATTGAAGCTCCACTTTACAACCTTCCGTGATATAAAAGAGGCTTTGTTAGACGTCGCCCAGATTCCTTTAGGTGGCTGCAGCCTATTGAACCGTTGGAAGTGAGGCCACCTGTGCCTATTCTCCCCGCAAAACCTGCTTCTTTTGTGCAACTTAAAATGGACATCTCTCATTTATGTAAAGCAGAGATCCCTACTGTGGTTTCCCTTTCAGCTAAGCCAACAAGTGCGCGCCCTAAGGGTATATCCTCCAGAACTACTGGGGTTGTGAAAATGCCGGTTAAAGCGAAGCTAATTACCCAACCTCTCGTGGCTGTCTCCCCTACTCCAATTTCAGCCTTGCCCATGGTTGAGAATACCCCCGAGGCCGACCCTGAGGGGGGTTATGATGATGTTGGGTACTATTTATTGGGAGCTCCTGCGGAAGTGGAGGTCCCTGATCGCCTAAACGCTGAAGGAATAGATGAAACCACCATACCTGAGGATACTTACCTCTGCCAAGTTATAGGTTGTAAGGCAATTATTGACACAGCCAGCGACGCAGATGAGGTGTTGTCTAACCTTATTCGCCCTCTCCAGAATGGCCATACCATGCAATCCATCCTGGAAAATTACCCTGAGACCGCGTGTAAATTAACCTCCACTTTTCATCTTAAGGAGGTCTTAGCGCTATCGCCCACTTTTGGGGGGATACTTATGAAGGTCGAAGTGGTTATCCAAAGGTTTGGGTAATGCTATCCTAGATACAGGCTTCCCAGTGAACGTAATCTCCTCCAAGTTAATGAAAAAGATCAAACTTGCACCTGACTTGGAGTACAACCAAGACTTTGGAACCACTGGACACAACAACACCCGTGCACTTGGTGCTTACTCGTTGCTTCCCATTCATATTGGGAAGGTTATTCTATCAGCCCCCACAGTGGCTTTGGATAACAATGCTTACGATATGCTTATAGGTACTCAGTTCATGATTGAATATGAAGGTATTATCAATATGAAGCAGGGGTTCTTGTCGTTGCTCAATTACAAAGTCCCCTTTTTTCTAGCCACTAAAGAACCCAGCAAGAAGGAATACTCTTTCATGGTTGAGTACCCGCTTTCTGCTTTACCTATACATTATATCACCTCTGGGCGAAATACAAAAATATTGCCTGATTCTGTGGATGTTACCGAAGGTATACCGTTTTATGCGGCCAATGAAGTGGTGATTAAGCCTGGTGAACAACGGGTGGTAGACACAAAAATCACTCTTAAAATCCCTCGCCACTGTTTATTACACCTCCTAAGCATTGATGTAATTAGCCCTGTTGAGCCTCGGGTATTGCCTGGTGTTTTAGACCCAGCCTATCTGAGGCCTATTACTCTATTGTTGTGGAATATCACTGATAAGGATATACTTGTAAGAAAGCATCAGGAGGTGGGAAGAGGGTTTTTACTCCCTGTGGAGGAAGTTGAACAAATCCACTCTATTGGCTCGATGGCAGATTTAGGCCTGCCCATAGATAACCTGGTATGTACCTTGCCAAATGTCCATATTTCGGATGAGCTGACCTCAGAAGAGTTGGAGAAAGTGCATACTCTTCTAGATGAGTATAGTGATATATTCTCAAAGTTGGACAATGATTATGGACACATGAAGGGCTGGTGCCATTCCATCAATGTGGGTGATGCCCATCCCATTAGGTCAAAGCCTTACCATAAGTCAAAGGTGGAGGAGCAACAAATGAGGATGAAACTCACGCAGTTATTAGACGCGGGGTTATTAGTTCCTTCGCAAAGCTCTTGGTCCTCCCCCTTTTGCTAATTAAGAAGAAAAACGGAGGTCATTGGAAGTTATGGACTATCGCAGGTTAAACAATCTTATGAAAAAGGATAGCTATCCTATCCCACGCATTGACGATGCCCTGGCCCAGCTATCAGGCTCAAACTTTTTCTCTGCCATGGACTTGGCCAGTGGTTATTGGCAAATGGATCTATCTCCTCAAGATCAAGAGAAATGCGCCTTGAAATGCAGTGAATGTCTTTTCCAACCCACGAGATTACCTCAAGGGTTGTGTAACACATCTGCCTCTTTCCAGCGTGCGATAAGTCACATTTTGCAGGATCTTAAGTTAACCTGCGTTATTGTCTACCTAGATGATATTACCAAATTCTCAAAGTCCTTTAACGAACACCTTGATTATTTGAAAGAAGTATTACAACGCTTATGACGCTTAACTATCAGAATAAAAACTTCAAAGTGTACCTTAACCAAAAGAAATTAAACTTCCTCAGACATATCATTTCTCAAGAGGGTATCCAACCCATACAAGACAAGGTTGAAGCGATTGCCAGAATGCCACACCCCAAAAACCTACGGGATATACAGGTATTTTTAGGGATGATGGGGCATTACCATCAGTTCATCCCAAAGTTTGCCCAACTTAGCGAGCCTCTTGTTTGTTTATATAAAAAAATGTCCCTTTTCAATGGGGCACTGAACAGAAGGCTTCCTATGAAACAATGAAGTTGCTGCTACAAAAACGGCCTATCCTAAGGCATCCCAATTATGGAAAACCGTTTATCTTGTTTACAGACGCCTCAGACTATGCCGTCAGGGCCATCCTAGCCCAATTAGATGAAAAAGGGTTGACCATCCTGTCTCATATTTTAGTAAGATGCTATCAAAGGCTGAATGCAACTATAGTGTTACCGAGAAGGAGTGTCTTGCTTTTCTACTAGCAGTGAAGCATTACCACCCTTTCTTGTATGGGACCTCCTTCACTGTGATTATGGACCACGCATCCTTAAAATGGTTGCAAAACATGAAGGATACTACGAGGCGGTAAGCTCTCTGGGCTCTAAAGCTCCAGCATCACGATATGAAGATTGAACACCGCGCTGGAACCTGCCACATGAATGTTGATGGGTTAACTCGGCTGCCCATCCTCCACTTAGATAACAGTGAAGCGGAGCAGCTGTATGATCTTTTAATGACCCCGAATGACTGAGAAGATGAGGATGATCCTGTACAGAAGATGTTGGCCTGGCACTCCCATAACGCTAAAGTAGAAAGCGGGAAGTTGTATAAACAAGTGGAGGCGAAGTGGTTGCCTTACCTACGACCTTGGAACGTGTACCTGTTATCTTGGAAGCTCATTAACCTTAGGCCATGGAGGAGTTAAGAAAACCTATGAATGGATTAAGGATCGATGTTTTTGGGAGGGAATCATGGAAGCCATCATTGAAGTCTTGGATGCTTGCCTTACATGTAAGAAGCAGTCTCAGCTCAAAACTAGATTTCAATATAAGCAGACTACCCCGCAACAGCCATTTTATACCATAAGCTTGGACATAGTAGGGCCGCTTCCTCAAACCACAGGTGGAAACAGATATATTTTGGTAGGCATTGACCACTTCACGAAGTGGGTTGAAGCTGTGGCGCTGCCAGCCCAAACTGCTAAGGCCACTGCCACCTTTCTTCATCAAAATATTTTCACTTGACACGGGTGCCCTCAAGTACTACTCTGTGACAACAGGAAAATTTTTACATCCAGAGTAGTAAAAATCTTAGCTGCTTCCATGGGAGCCCAGCAACTATTCTCAGCTCCATATAACCCATCAACTAATGGTACAGTGGAGCGAGCAAATGGTACTTTGGTTTCTATCTTACAGAAAATGGCTTCATCTTATTCCCTTCATTGGGATCATTATCTCCCTAGCGCTCTTATGGCTTACTGAATTAGCTATCATCAGATTTTAAAGATGTTCCCTTTCCGAGTTTTGTATGGCAGGGAACTGGGCATACCTGCTCTTCTGGCTAAGGATGTCTTCTCTAGAGGAGAGGAGCCTGAGAAAGCCATGCGAAGGTTAGCTAACTGCATCATTCAGCTTCAATCAGAGGCTATGACCAACCTAGCTAAAATGGTTACTAAAGAAGGCCAAGCTGCCAATGAGCTCCAAGATCCTTTACCTTCTTTCCAAGTGTTGGATATGGCTTTATATTACCACAATCACATAACTCCATGTAGTGGCAAACTTGGATCAATCTGGGAGGGGCCATTTACCATCCTGTATAAGAGAGGAAATGAGTATTCTATAAAGTCTTTGGCTATCGGTTTTATCATAAACTGGGTACATGGCCACTTCCTATGACCCTACACCCCTCCCAACATTCTTGAGGGGGGCAATGATGGACATTCTCCTTCTCGACTTATGAAAAAGAATATTGGAGGTATGAGTGCTCCCAAATCTGCTACCATGATTGGCCCATCTCCTGCCCAATCTTTAAATAATATTGTGGTTGTCAATGATATGAGAACCAATGGCGAAAAGACCTTGGCAGATTCTTGGTGGAATCCTAACTATCGGAAAAATATGTTTTTATAACCAAAATCAGCTTAATAAGGTAATAACTAATAATAGGATTGCTCTGACTTCTTGGCTGAATTTGGGGTGTTCATTACCACATGGGTCTGATCACCTCCGAGGTGAGAAGATTTTATTCAATTATGATAAGGTGCAAATTAACCAATCATTACCACATGAGTCTGACCACTGCTGAGGCGAGAAGATTTTGATCGACTATAGTAGGTTGCAAATTAACCAATCATTACCACACAAGTCTAACCACCTCTGAGGTGAGAAGATTTTACTTGCTGGTGATTAAATACAATTCATCAAATTGTTACCACACAGGTCATTTTTGCCTCAAAATATTATCTTTGATCTGATAGGCTGAAAGCCTATATTTCCTAATTTGGATGACTCAGCTCTATAATACTTTAGCCCCAAATACCCATGGTCCTGGGATTTGAACTAGTTTAAATAGGAAATACTAATATTGAAAAAAGGACCTTTCTTATTTTTTTTTTTCTCGTTGCAAACACTTTTGCAACCTATTCAATTCAAGACTAAATCTAGTTTGATAATATCACAGAGGAGATTAGTCTGCGCCCATGTCTGGGAGCAGTTGGGCAAGCAAGGCAAGAGGAGCAGGCGGAAGGCCTGCAGCCTTTAACATAAAAAAAACGCCCCAGAGAATCTGGCGGAATAGAAAAAAATCTCAAAAAACTGGCGGTCACAATTTCCCCAGAGATACTTGTGTGGCAAGCACGATGCAACCAGTACATCAACACGCCACACTCCCAGCCACTTTCGTCGGTGGAATTTGGAGTCCGTGTGTATCTGGACATCCAAAAAATGGCCTTATGGGAAAAATTTTGTGAAGATGTACACAAAATTTTTCCTGACCGCGGTGTACGTTGCACCTCACTTTATGTCACGTGGTTGGCTGGACCTAGGTTTCAAAAGCAAAATAGCAGCAGATGAGGCTGCAGCAGTGCGCATAGTGGTCGACCTCCCTGAAGGGCAATGGGTCGTCAAAACCAAATGCACCAGATGGACAAAATGAAACCAAATTTTCCTTACGTTTGACTTTTTGCCTACTATGGTAAAACGTGACATTTTGGAGCAACACCTGAAAGATGGTCTCGCCATATATGTCAAAATACAATCTTTTGAAATGCAACATTTCATGCTGATGCCACACCTGTGCACAGGCAAAGCCATCGCAGTTCTGACCCCAACTGAGGAGATCATGAAGGACCTAACCCAGATCCCACACTCCACCTTTATTGACATCGCAGGGCATACCACCCACCCATTCCAGGTAACTGAGGACAGCGCGCCCCCATTTGCACCCACTGTGACGCGTTCAGCCATAAGGCGCACGCATGCCCCATCAAGGAGGGTGTCACATTCCAAGAGCACCCCTCGGTGGCCATGGCCAGCGGAAAGGCGCACTATGAACCAACCGCTAGCACCAAGGAGGCTTTCCCATGAGGAGCACAAGGCTACTGCCTATTGGTAAAGCCCATCTCCCTGCAGGAGCAGAAGAAGGCCAAGCAGGCCCATAGGGCCATGGCCAAGGAAGCGGCCAAGGCCACCACCACCATCCCACACTCACAACACCAGGAGGACATGGAGACCTTCACGGTGGAAGCGACTTGGGAATCCATCACCCAATCAGATTGGGAGGCCCATACTGAGTGGGCCACTCAATCTGAGGATCCAATGGGAGATTTGATCTTACCCAATCGCTGCACCCAAGCTCTGGTTGAAACTGACTTGAGCCTATCCCAACTGAAAAATTTTTTTGCCCTGCTCGACGGTGCACCAAACTTATCCGCACTGCAAAAAATTTGTCCGATGTTGGGAAAACAAAAAGCGAAGGCCAAAGCCAACGTGACTCTTTCCACAAAAATTAACAAAAACCCTAATAGCGTTGCTGCAAACACCTACGCTGCTGTGAAAGCCTGTGGGGCCTTGAAGAGGCTGGTGGGCCCAGGGGCCCACCCCCTCGCACCTAAGGTGCGATGGGGAAACCTTCACTCTAGGGATGCTGAATATCGCCGGACTCAAGGCCTCCCCATCCTGGGCTAGAAAACTGAGTTTTTTACAAAACAATTTACCCGTGGATATCCTGGCCATCCAGGAGTCCCACTGTCCATGAGGTTCTGAGGAAGCTTGGAAAACAATGCTCCTACCATCCCTATCCTTTTGGTTGGAGCACTGTGGGGTGCTAATTTAGAAAAATAATTTTTTCAAATTCACATCCTCAGAAACATTCCTAAATGGCCAAGTGCTCATTGTCAACTTCTCGTGGGCTGATGTTGCGCACACAATCGTCAACATCTACGCCCCAAATGGTGCACATGAGCGTCAGAAATTTTTCTCGTTAGTCAAATCCCTTTCCACTACCCCCCGATTCTTTCCTAGTTGGTGACATGAACTGTTGGCTAACCTCACCAACGGACCGGTGGCCACCCTCACCCCACACCCCACAGGGTCACATAGAACTACGCATTCTAAAAGCCACCCTTGGGTTAATGGATGCACTGCTGCAACATGCCCCACTGCTCAAAAACATGATGCATCCCCACGTCCACAACGGCCAATTAAGGTCCATGACCCACATTGACCTTATTCTAACACCAGCAAAATCCAACCCCTCATCTCCCACTTCAAAACAACAAAATGGAATTCTCTGACCACCGACTGGTCTCAATAACATACCACTTACCCATCACAGTTGCAAAGGCCCCACATTGGTGCAAAATCCGCCCCCCCGAGCTCGCGTCACCAGGATTTTCCATGTGGGTGGAAGAGGCAACTTTAGCAAAATCGTTTGTTGCACCATTTTGCGTGGACCCCATTTCCACATGGGCAACTTTCAAAGAGGACACCATCTGCCACTATCGCCATCTCTCCTCCAGATGCTCATGAGCCACATCGGTGGTTATCTTGCATGCACTGGCAGAATTGGCCCACTTGGAGTCCAACATTCCAGCCACAGGATACAGCCCAGCATGGGGCCAGAAGTGGGCGGAGGCAGCCGCCCACCTCAATGCACTTGAAAGGCAACTCAAACATCAGGTTTGTGTCTAATACAGGGCCACATGCATCACTAAAGGTGACAAGTGCACCGCATACTTCTTTAAAAAAATTTTTGCACCACACCAGAGCGTGGCCTGCACACAGGTGTGAAGATTGGATAATTCCATTGTGGACACACCGGTTGAAGTGGCAATCAAAATGCAAAGATATTACTCCAAGTTATACTGATCCAAATCAATTCAGCCAGCCAAAATGGCAGAATTTCTTGACTTAGCTCATATCTGCACCATTCTTCGATACCCAAAAAAAATGAATCTAATTACTCTGAACGAATTATGGACAGCCATTCGCGGTGCGCTAAACCAAAAATGCCCAGGCCCAGATGGCATTCCATATGAGTTCTACAAAAAATATTTCAAATATATATCCCCATTGCTGCTAGCCTCACTCAACCAAAGCCTGTGGGAAACGCGCCTCCTACCAGGAGGACATGAGGCCTTTACTGTCACACTCTTCAAGAAAGGGGATAAGCTTGACTTAGCCAACTGGCGCCCCATTTCTCTAACAAATACAGACACCAAAATTTTAACAAAAATCAAGGCTAACCGTTTAGGGACTGTAGCATCTGCCACCATCTCCCCAGAACAATTCAGTCTCATCCCCAGAAGGTCAATTTGGGATAACGTGCACTCTGTGGCTAATGTGTGTCAGTCCACAGCCTCTGGGGCACTTGTATTCTTGGACCAACAAAAGGCCGATGATAGAGTAAACTGGGAATACCTTAGGGCCTGCCTCCATCAATTCTGCCTACCCCCGCTTCATAAACTGGGTGATGCTGCTCACGGAATCTGTGACAATGGCAGTGCGTGGCCCAGGCTTCCTAACGGAAGTAGTCCGCCCTCAAAGGGGCCTGTGACAAGGGGACCCCCTCAGCCCACTCTTATACAACTTCAGCCTTGACCCACTACTGCGAAATGTGAATGCCCACCTCACTGGGGTTCATGTGCTAGGCCAAACCCCACTCAAGATGATGGCATTTGCAGATGATTGCGTGGTGGGGGTGTCAAATAACAAAGATGCACGCGCTTGAAGCCCTCATCCAGGAATATTCCCAGGTAAGCAACGCGGCATTGAACGCCTCCAAAACCGAAATCATCCTCCTTGGTCAGTTTCAGAACTGCTGGGCCCCAGCAATTAGTTCCCAACCCGGCCCATCTGCTCACCCACATCCACGCCTTACTAACTCAACACACACCGCTCCACTGGTGCTCCCCTTTATGCCACGTCCTACCATAGGACCGGTGCGCCATCTGGGCGTGTGGATGGAGGTGGGCGGATATGCGTCAGCAGTAATGGAGTGCCATATACTGGACAACGTGACGAAGCGAATCGCCTCTCTCAGAGCCCCCCTATTACCCTCACTGGCAGGGTTGTTCTGGCCAACTCTATGCTCCTATCCAAAGTCTGGTTCGGAGCCCACGCCATCCCCTTCTCCCCAAGCTTCTTCAAATCCCTGTATGCTTTGCTGCAAGGATGGCTTTGGTCAGGCCGCCCTCCACCAGTACGGCTAGAGGTCATGTTTGGCCCTCATCATCAAGGTGGCATGGGCCTGCTTGACTTCAAAGCCCATGCTGCCAAGATCCTGGGCACCTGGATCGCGGCCATCACCGCTCCTACACTCCCATACCAACACTGGTCCCGCGCAGCCCGCTCCAACTTCTCCTGAGCCTTGGGCCTCAACAATCCAACAAACCCCCACTCCCTGATGAAATACCTCGCATCACACATCGGCCACAGGTCCTCACGGGACTAAAACCCACTACAAACGAATCCTACTCTCCAAGCGAAGCGCAGAGTGAAGAATTCGTATTAGTGGACATACAACCAGAAGAGGCCGCCCCTCTCCTCAGTTCACACAATAGGTACAGGGGCTACCCATCCATGATGGCGTGATCCACATTCAACCCCAAGTCCTATCCAGGGTGGACTACCTGGACATGATGGACATCCCTAATTCCACTGAGACCCAAAAGACTATCTGGAAATACGCACACCATCCTCTGTTGCAGCCTCAAGTCCGCTCCCATGTGTGGCGCTGCCTGAGGTGGGTGTATCATACAGCTGAGCGCTCTAACGCTTTACACTCATCCTGTGTCGTGTGTGGACAGTATGGAACGCTGTTCCACCTCCTGGAGAAGTGCCCCACCTCTGAAGTGATATGGCGCGAAGTCCAACGTCTGCTAGGCCAGGATCAAACGCATCCCTTCAGTCTGTCAAGAGATATGTTTGCTTCATCAATGGCCTCCCCCTTCCACCCTCCCTCCATGCTCTGGTGGTTGCAATCGCCATGTGGACTATCAACACGATCATCTTGGATGCCATCGCTGGCTCCATCCCCACCCTCCCAGAAGCTGTCCACAGATTACAGTCTCATTTAATGGACCACTTTCAAGCGTGGATGTTTGGATATCTCCCACTGCATCGCAGACAGCTGGTCTCCTCCTGGTTCCCAGTCTGGTTCATCAAATCAGATCCCTTCCTCCACACGTGCTCAATAGTGGCTACGGCCCCTTCACACGTTCCCTCACCTCCCCATAAGTGGCGTTCCCGGTGGCAACAAGAGATAGCATCGCTTCTCTGGGGTGCCCCCTGGTACTAAGTTTATCTTTCCTGAGTCATATTTGGAAGTGTCCGTCCCATGGTCAGCCTTCCCCGCAATAGATTTAAAATTTAAAAAAAGGACCTTTCTTGGTTTTGCCCCACTTAAACAATAAAAAACATAAAAACTTTAACAAAGCGTTATTTATATTTTTTATTTGAAAATTAAATTTCTCACTTTAACAAAAAATTTGTGGCGTCCGTTGGTGGATCCCACAATACTATATATATATATTTCTAAATATCTTTTATCAATTTTTTTGTTTTTTTTCTTTTTTTCAAGGGACTTGACCTTGTTTCAGTTCAGAGGTCAATCTTTCTTTATTTTTCCCCCCAAACTGGGTCCTGGGTACTTAAACCTACCAGTTTTCTATGGTTCAGAGGTCCTTTTTTTTTAGACTTAACCATCTAGATTGGTTCAGAGGTCCTTTTTTTAGACTTGACCTAATCAGGACATGACAAACTTAATGGTTCATCAGTCTTTTGGGATCACATTTGTTTTCTCCTCAATCCATCGCTTCAGATACTTAGCATGGGCTCAATTTACAACTCTTCCAACTAAGAGATTCAGGATGGAGTAGGTTTCAGTCACCATCTTGGCAAAAATTCAAACGGATCTGACCACAACACATTCAGTTTGTTTCTTCTTCCAAAACCATGAGTATTGCAATAGGCAACTCTTTCACTTATTCAATATTCTGCTAAGGCCAGTCAATTCTTATCATCCATCAATTTCACTCATATCCTTTTCTTCAATGTAGTATCAAATGCTTGTGATTGTATCTCAATCAGGATATTTGTCAGTTGGTTCAAGTATTGTTTGGCACTCACCCCAATGTTAGTTCCAATACCAAATACAAAATTGGCGGCAACTCGGCCTTCCTCCCATATATCAACTCAAACGGCGTTTTTCCCATCGCTGTATTATGACTGATATTGTAGGTGAACATCACCAGACTCAGGTACATTCCCCATGCAGAAGTTCTTCCTGCAACCAGCTTCCTCAGCGTTGCAGCCAGCGTTCCATTCACTCATTCTACTAGTCTGTTCATCTCCAGCTGGTAGGGTACAGACATGAATCCTCTGATCCTCATTATCTCATTAAGTTATGGGATCACATGAGATGTGAAGTTTGTCTTTATTGTTGAAAAGCAGAACCTGCGGGCATCCCTGTTGATATACTACTTGATCCAGGATGAAATTAAAGGTGCTGGTACCGTCTACTTTTTTCAGGGCTTTTGTCCTGACCCATCTCATCAGATGGTCGATAGCAACTATTATGTACTTGAATCCCCTTGTGCTCATTGTCAGTGGTCCTATCATGTCAATGGACACATATGCCAGGCAAATCCAGGGCGGACCAGTCAGTATCCAGTTGTATTCTTATGAGGCTTGTGCAGCTGGCACTCCATGCAATAAGCTAGATATTCAGCGACATCAAAGTTAATTGACTACCAGTAGTAGTACTGGCGAATATGATCGGTTGTTTTTCTCAGGCCTCCACGCTCAACAACCCTATGAGCGGCTTGAACAATAGCTGCTCTTTCTGACAGCTTTGGGAATTTTAACCAATTCTTGTTAATCTTAAACACTTGCCCATCCATAATCTCAGTGTTTTCCATCACTTTCTGAAGTGCAACTTGGATTTTCTGGCTTGTTCCTGTTTTCTCCATCGACCATTCTCAGGAATAACTCATCCGCCTTTGGGTATACCATCTGGACCATTGGTAACTGCAATAAGCCATCCGCATTCTGGTGAGAAGCCCCCACTTGGTGGACAATCTCATAATCATAAGCCTGTAGCTTAAGTGCCCATTGGGCCAATCATCCTTCTGGCTCTCTCAACTTGTGGAGCCAACGCAATGAAGTGTGGTCTGTCACCACTTTAAAGTGCATTCCAAGTATGTACACCTGAAACTGCTTGCAGGAATAAATGACCATAAGGCATTCATGCTCAGTTAGGTGTAAATCCTCTCAGCAGCTGAGAGTGTCTGGCGCACATACGCTAACGGATGTCTGTCCTCAAGATCATCTACTTGACTTAGTATGGTGCTAGTTGCCATTAACAAAGCATCAGTTTATATAATAAACTCTCAATCAAAATTTGGATATTTCAAAATTCGGAGAATCTATTAGGTACTGGCGTAGCTCATCAAAGGATTCCTGCGCTTCTTCATTCCATATGAATCCTTTTTTCAATATTTCAACAGATGGAATAAGGGATCGGCTATTCAGGCAATGTCCTGAATAAATCTTCTGAAGTATCTGACCATCCCAAAGAACACTTGGATGTCTTGGACACTCTTCAGCACAGCCATCCGTTCTATGGCTTCTATCTTCTGGGGTTGCGGCTGCAATCCACTAGTGTTGATCAAGAATCCCATATATTTCAACTCTTTCTTGAAGAAGTGACACTTCCTCAGCTTAATCTTCAGGTTAGCCGCAGACAGTCTCTGGAATACTAATTCCAAGTGGTGTAGGTGATCAGTAAACGTCCTACTGAACATTTTGATATCGTTCAAGTATACCAGGATGCACAACAACTTCAAGTCAAACAGTATAGCATCCATGGCCCTCTGGAACGTTGTAGGCGCATTGCATAGACCTTGGGGTATCCTCATCAGTTGGTATAGCCCCTGTGCAGTAATAATCGCGCTTTTTACTGGTCTTCTTTTGGCAAACCAATTTTCCAATATACCAAGATCAGATCCATTGCGGAAAAATACTTCACTTCTCCCAATCAATCAAGCGCATTGTCAATTCTCGGTAGGGGATTCAAATCCTTCTTCATAATCTTATTCAGCTTTTGGTAGTTGATCATCACTTGATTGGAGCCATGTTTTTTCTTCAATATTAGAATCAGACTTGCCAAGGACTCAGTGATGGAACTAGAAGCCCATGCTTCACTAGTTTGCTGATTTCATCTTCCACAACTGCTTCAGCTGCTTTTGACCATTGATTAAGTCCCATCCTGATTGGCAAATTTCCCTGGTGTTGACCTTGTGGATCACAGCTTTTTAATGTCCCTAATTGTGGTCATCCTGGGTAAATACTTCCTGATACTTTTCGAACAATTTGAGCACCTCCTCTTGCTGGCCTTACGTCAGATCAGCGAGTTTATCTTGATCAACCAATAGGTTGATACTCTTGGTTACCCTGGCTGATAATTCTATCTTATCGAGTGTCCCATAATCTTGGAATTTCCCCAGTTCAGCCATTAGATTTCTCATCACTTACTAGGTCCAAAACTCATAGAACATTAAAATTGATAGCTTTTTATCTTTTATATATTTTTTTGTATTTTCTCTTGCAATGAGACTTGCAACCTACAAAAAGGTTCAGAGGTCCTTCTTTTACCCTTCTTCAAACTGGGCCCTAGGTATACTCTAAACTACCAGTTATCATGGTTCAAAATCTTACCCACTTAAGAATTAACCATCCATTTGGTTCAGTGGCCCTCTTCTGGGACTTGACCAAAATCTTAGGAAATAACCATTTAATGGTTCAGAGGTCCGCTGGAAAAAATGCAAATATTTTTTCTTGGGTCCAATACTTCCAATTTTTTAGTACTGACCTTTTTCACTATACGATCAGCAGCAATTTCTCTTCATGTATAGGCTACACTTGCCGACTTTTGGTAATACTCTTGAATTTTAGGCCTTGGAATCTGACTATTTATTCGTCCAACAGGTCCTAATTTCATCTCATATTTTGACAACTGATGCTTTTAATCTCATATCTCATTAGCCAACAGTTTAGCTCAATTATTCAGATCATTTTTCTCCTAAAAATTATTTTTGGCATTCATTGCTATCTTTAATTACACAGGTCGTTCTGGCCTCGTTAGCTTCATCCAATTTTCTCTGAATTGATGAACTCGTCTCCAGCAACTTCTGATCATTGGTTGAGTGTTTATTGAATCAAAAAAAAATTTCCACTATCTTGGATCAAGCGTTTCCTATTTTTACTTCTTATCTCCATTGGTATAGCAATCCAATTATTCTGATTGATTACTTCCTAATTCATCCAATGCCACATCTAAGCACTCACTAATCAGGACTATTTCCTGTGGACCCAATTTCAACCTAAGTTGGCCCTTCTGATACTCTTCATCTCAGGTAGATGTTGGTGAAACAGGTTTCCTTGCAGCACTAGATAGTTTCAAATCTAGGCTGCAAGTACTTTTTCCCAAATATAGAGTATCTTCAATTTGCTTCACTAAGAGCTCCACTTCTGAGCTGGGTGAACGCCAATGAACGTGATCCACTTCAGATTCTGTCTTTCTTAACATTACTTTACTCAGTAAATTATTTCCAGAATTGGGAACATCTTCATATTACATCTCGTTCCAATATCCTCTACTCAACTACACCCCTGTAGTGAGCATTAATTTGTAAAAATTTATATGGATTGACTACTTTTTGGCCAATAACCCCTATAAACTTATTACTTGCACAGGTTCTGTTTTTGTGAAATTCGTCTTAGTTGTATAGTTGTTTATAATTGTTTATTAATAGTATGACGACTATTATCTGTAGTTGAATGGAAGCCTTAGATCTTGGCCCAACGCTCGGCCAGTATTTCCACTCAAATTACCTGTGATGTCTTGAAATAGGGATTTGTTCCCTCGTACCATCTAACCTGATCTTCTCTTAGATTCCCGTTGATGGTTTCTCTGGTTCAACACACAGTTGGAAGCAATCCTCAATTTGTTTCCATTTCTTCTCTGAAACTCCACTCAGATCCTTACTCTTTTCCTTAAAGAGTCTCCCAATTATTGCACACAGCAATAATATCTCTGAGAAAGAATAGAACAAATTAAAGTTGATAAAGTTACTAAGCTGGTATAACTACTGTATACTTAATATATACTTACAACTATATACCATATAAAAACTAATTTATTATTAGTGAATTCTAGGGAAGTTATAGTGGGGGTTTTGGTGCCATACCCTCAGTTGACACCTCTTTGATGAAATGGCAGCCGTTGCCATTAAATCACACCTCATCTCAGCAGCAATAGTCTTCCCCATCCTGGCTAGGATTCCGTCATTGGACATCCTCAAGACCTAAAATGGAAAGAGTCAGAAAACGTGTCCCTCACGTTTTCCTCTATCTCCAAGAGAACCAACCATATTTTGCAAGCGACCTGCTTAGATAATGAGACTTGTTACCCATTAAGGCAGGTCACAAACCAACTAATCGATTTGCTAGTTGCAGGAAGCATCACTCATCTTGCAACTTACTCCTTACATTCCCAATCAGTTGGTGATGAAACCCAACTGATCCCAATCAGTACACCTGATAGTTAATCAACTATCAGATGCTCATATTTCGTCAACAACTCTACCTGACGAGATCTTAAGCATTTGTACAGATCAATCCCCAATGGATACAACCAGGCAATTATCCCAAAATCCCCTGAACATAGTTCCTTCAAAATTTAGTCCACCAATATCCAATTTACCTCGCATTAGGGAATTATCCCTTTGAGATTCCTGGTAATCTAGCAGGCTGGGAATATGGGCAAAAATCACAACAGTTGGGATACCTGGCTTATGAGAATAGCTGGGTCAGTGCTTGGGACTACATAAATAAGTTCAGAGCTTGTCAAGGCCTTCCAAGCTTCCCACCCTGATGCTCCTCAACCTCTCTCAAAGATTTCAATGCTGATGGCGATCAAGTTACTCAAGGACCATAAGAAAGTTGCTTCTCTCAGTTCCCTAAAGGTATGCTCCTCCTCTAGGAAAAGGGAAGGATAATGTAAGTTCGAGGGGAGCGCCCCTTGCACTTAAACTGGGTGGCATGCCCTTTTCCTTCTAAGAAAAGTCCAAAACGGCCGGCCGCCCCCATCATCTCTTAGGTTGACCTCGCCCATGTGGTGGACGAGCAGTTGATTATGCTCTTCTCTAAAAGTTCCATGCCCATCCCGTGTTGATGACCAAAGAATTGTTACAGCAGATCAAAAACATCTGCGTTAAGGTTTCAGTAAATAAGAATCAACGCAGAATGGATGTAGTGAGTCCCTCCCCTAGGCTAATCTCAAATTTTGCAAAAGTAGTTAGAATCAATGAACCTTCACCCTCCACGTCAAAACCTTAATCCAATAAACCACACAAGTCTGAATGGGCGCCAGAGAAATCAGGTGCGTGTGGGGTAGGCATCCCAAACCTGTCCCTAACCATTTGGGACCATCCCTACATGGGATGGCCTTAAAAGGCTCCCATCACTCATTTAGTGAGATGTCGCCACTCAAATTGGCATAATTTGTGGCAAATCCGCGATCTGGGCGCTTGAGGACAAATTGATGATGATTTAGCCCACTGCATACACACTCAGATTGATTTAGTTAAAATTATCCCACTCAAAGTTTTGCTGATTTAAGTAAGTAAACTTCAGTCCACCATTCAATGCGATCTGATGCTATTAACCAAATTTACCTGCATCTAAGCAATCATCACCCACAGGGATGATTGTTGGTCAATTTTCTTTATTAAAATTTCAATAAAAATACCCCTTTTTACTTTTTGAACATTTTTTTACTTGTTGTAAATTGGTCTTTTCTGATATCTCACAACGCCTGCCAATGTGGAACTACAGGTTATGTAATGGCTGGGCCTTTGCGGCCATCTTGCAACTTCTCTGTCCTCTTCTGTTAATTGGGCTTACTGGATCAAAACCTCCTAATACATTCTTTAAGTTCCAAAGCGATCCTCCTCCAGGACCTCCGCATTTTGTGGGTGGAGCTGTACCTGCTCTGGGCGAAAATCCACATCCACACTAATGGTTCTATTCCAATCCCCCTTGTTTTGGGATCCAGACCTGCCATCTTAATCTGAAAATTTCTCTCAATTGAGACTTCAGGCTCTGGGGTTGCGACAGCCTGGCTTTTTGACAGGTTGCTCCTCACTTTTGTGTCCCATAGGATCTTGCTATTTACCTACCTCCCAGCCCATGTAAACGTCGTCTGAGCAGCAGTGCCTCTGACATTCTGGCTTTCCTTTTGTGCTCCCACATTTTAACTGGAAGGCCAGTCTAAACTTTATCTGCCACTTCCCTGACACTTGCTCCTGGTGACCCAGGAGCACATCCCTTTTAATCACCTGGATGGTATATTTCCTCCCTGACTCTTACCCTGGGTTTCTAGCCCATCCTCCTCTAGCAGCTCATCCACAGAACCTTCCCCCTCCCACTGGTGATTCATTTCCCATTATGTTATTGACCCCATCCTTTAACGCCACAGCCACCCCCTCTACTGACACCCAAAGAGCTCAGAGAGGCTGACCCAACTGCAAGATTTTGGAAGTTAAAGAAGCAGGTTCCCCAGTAACTAAAGCATAAGTCCAGCTGAATGAAGCAGAAGCGACAAAGTTGATCATGAGGCAGCCCCAAGCAACAGAATGACCATTTGATATACATCATATTATAGAGCGTTACTACTTTATCACTTATCTACATATATTGTGTTGTAATGTGTTGTAATTCTTTAAATTATGTTTTTTTGCCATCTCCTCTATTGTTTATATGCTCAAAGGAACCTAGAATGCACAAAGTTGATAATACGCCCACTTGATGGGTCCTAAATCATGTAGGCATTGGTGCCCAATATCTCTATTATATCAAAAGGTCAATTCAAGTGCTATCTAACATATTCTGCCATCTGAAACTGTGACGATTGTGGAACAGGACATACTCCCATTATGGCGAACTGTGGAAGCCTGTTACACTGGTGTTGATTGCATTCGTGATGCATGATCTTTTTAGCTAGGTTTATTGAATACGCTTCAGTCTGAAGTTTAATTAGAGTGGATGTCAAAGTCACCAAATAACGTTGCGGATCTATTCTGTCAGTATCCTCTACACAAAAGTATAGTAATGTAGGTAGGGCTTGGTGCCTCATATAAAGCAACTTAAAGGGACTATTCTCAGTCACTGAGTAATAGCAAATGTTGTATGCAAATACTGCGGTGGAAGAAGGGTGCCCCAATCAAAAAAGTTACCTATCACTAGCTTCAAAGTATTACTAAGGTTCTGTTGACCCTCTCAACAATTTCATTGGACTTGGAATGGTAGGGGTAATTTGGACCCCCGCAGATGGCCATTATTCTGGTCAACTTAGGGAGGATATTTGAGGTAAAGGTGGTTCTGTTGTCAGTGAGAATAAAATGTTGGCAGCTGTGCCGCTGAATGACACACTCCATTATAAATTTAGCAGCAGTGACCACACCTAAATCTCTTATTGTGCGTGTCTCACCCCTCTTTGTCAAATGGTTAATCGCTACCAGGATTTACTTGAAGAAAAATTCACCTGTTGGCAAGGGTCCCATATCATCCATGGACACCATGTGCCACGCAAATTGGGGTTCCATCAGCTAATATGAGGTCTTTTGGCAGAATGTCTTCTCTACTTGACATTGGTGACAACAGGAAAACATTTCAAGAACGTCAAAGTACATGCTCAAAATACTAGTGTGGTTGCAGGAATCCAACATTTTACATAGCCATATGTGACCTACCGTCTTGTAAGCACTCAAAAAAATGTCTGGTTGGGCAGAAGATATTGGTTACTCAGCATAACACCAACATTTTTCTTGTTTAGCTAACCATTTTTACTTAACGTATCAGCCCTCATTCCTCAAAAATGCTCAAATAACTTGAGATGTTTCATTGGCATATTTGCCGCTGATCATCTTTTCATAGATTAAATCACCCAGATCCACCATTATGACAAACATAGGTAGCCAGGATAAATAGTTGGAATTCTGGTGCTTCGAACTGGGGTGGTAAATTATCTCAAAATTGTAAGCTTATAGCTTAAGAGAACACATTGCGAGCTGTCTCTCAAACTTCTGTAGTTTCTGCAACCAGTGCAAGGAAGCTTGGTCAGTCACAACCTTAATTTTGCTCTAAGGTACACCCAAAACTGTTTTTAGTCCTAAATTACAGCAGGCGCTTCCACTCAGTCATCATGTAATTCTGCTCATAGAAGTTCAAACTTCTGCAGCAATAGGTGACAGGATTCTCCGCATTATCATTGCCCAACTGAGATAATAATTCCCCACCAGTGGAAAGGAAAGCGTTTGTTTGGATAATAAACTCTTTTTTGAAGTTTGGATATTGAAACACTGGGGCGCTGATCAACGCCATCCAGAGAGTGTCAAAGGAGATCTGATAAAAAGTTCTTTCCATTTGAAGGTAGCATCTTTTTTTCAGAAGCTTGAAGACTGAGACCCAATAAAGCGGAAATTTGGAATAAAGTATCAGTAGTATCCAACTATACCAAAAACACCTGAATATCCCACTTGGTACATAATCTGTCCATCTTTCATATGGCTTACATCTTAGCGTTTTGAGGCCTAAGGCAAATGGAAACCACCACAAAACCAAGCTACTCCAATTGCTCGTTGAAGAATTGGCATTTATGAGGCTTGATCTTTATAATGGTCTCTTCAAGCTGGCAGAATACCTCCTCCAAATGATTTAGATGCTCTGAAAACATCTATGAGAAGATGTTAATGTTGTCAAGGTAGAAAAAGCGCATGACAGCTTAAGATTTCCTAGAATAGTGTCCATGGTCCTTTAGAACGTAGCTGAGGCATTACTTAGCCCCTGAAGCATATGTGTGAGCTGGAATAACTCCTTGTTGGACTTTTGCCCTTATTCCCAGCCAGCTAGATTACCAGGAATCGCTAGGGGATAATTCCTTAATGTGAGGTGAATTGGAAATCAGTTGACTATGATTTTTAAAGTAACTATGTTTGGAGGTTTTAGGTTATTCGCCTGGTCAGATCCATTGGGGATGATCTGGATAGATGCTTAAAATGTCATTAGGCAGAGTTGCCGACGAAATAGGGGCATCTGATGTTGATTAACTATTAGGTGTACCAGTTGGGATTGCCCAGGTTTCATCACCAACTTATAATGAATGTAATGAGTAAGTTGTGAGGCGACTGATGCTGCCTGCAACTAGCAAATTGATCAGTTGGTTTGTGACCTGCCTTAATGGGTAACAAGTCCCTTTACCTAAGCTGATCACTTGCCAAATATGGTTGGTTCGCTTGGTTTGAGAGGAAAATTTTAGGGACACGTTTTCTGATTCTTTCCATTTTAGGTCTTGAGGACGTCCAATGATGGAATCTCAGCCAGGCTGGGGAAGACTATTGCTGCTGAGATGAGGATGGGTGATTCAACAGCAACGGTTGCCATTTTATTGAAGTGGTGTCAACTGAGGGTTAAATGACTGAATCCATCAATATAAATTCCCTAGAGTTCACTCATAATAAAAACAGTTCTATAGTTTTCATACGATAAATAGTTTTAAGTAGTACAGAATATACAGTAGATATACCAGCTTAGTAACTTTATCAGCTTTCATATGTTCTATTCTTTCTCAGAGATATTATTGCTGTGTGCAATAATTGGGAGACTCTTTAAGGAAAAGAGTAAGGATCTGAGTGGAGTTTCAGAGAAGAAATAGAACAAATTGAGGATTGCTGCCAACTGTGTGTTGAACCAGAGAAACCATCAACGGGAATCTAAGAGAAGATCAGGTTAGATGGTACGAGGGAACAAATCCCTATTTCAAGACATCACAGGTAATTTGAGTGGAAATACTGGCCGAGCGTTGGGCCAAGATCTAAGGCTTCCATTCAACTACAGATAATAGTCGTCATACTATTAATAAACAATTATAAACAACTATACAACTAAGACGAATTTCACAAAAACAGAACCTGTGCAAGTAATAAGTTTATAGGGGTTGATGGCCAAAAAGTAATCAATCCATATAAATTTTTACAAATTAATGCTCACTACAGGGGTGTAGTTGAGTAGAAGATATTGGAACGAGATGTAATATGAAGATGTTTATAATTCTGGAAATAAGTTACTAAGGAAAGTAATGTTAAGGAAGACAGAATGTGAAGTGGATCACGTTCATTGGCGTTCACCCAGCTCAGAAGTGGAGCACTGAGTGAAGCAACTGAAGATACTCAATATTTGGTAAAAAGTACTTTCAGCCTAGATATGGAACTATCTAGTGCTGCAAAAAAACCAGTTCCACCTGACATCTACTTGAGATGAAGAGCATCAGTAGGGTCAACTCAGGTTTAAATTGGGTCCACTTGAAATAGTCCTGAGGAACAGCAAGATCAACTTCGGTTGAAATTGGGTCCACTTTAAATAGTCCTGAGGAGTGACTGCTTTGATGAGTCATCAATTGAAGTAGGAAGCAATCAATTAAGAGTATTAGATTGCCATACTAATGAAGATATGAATCTATACAGAAAATAATTGATCCAAGATGGTGGAGAGAATTGGTTGACTCAATAACACTCAATCAATGATCAGAAATGGCACCATCTAGTAAAAAAAGATCAGAAATTGCTAGAGAAGATTTCATCAATTCAGACGAAATTGGATTAAGCTAATGAGGGCAGAGCGACCTGTGTAAGTAAGGATGGTCACAAGGGTCAAAAATCGTTTTCAGGAGAAAAAGATCTGAACAATTGAATGGACCTGTTTATTAATGAGATACGCAATTCAAGCACCAGTTGCCAAAATCTGAGATGAAATTAGGACCTGTTGGACGAATAAACAGTCAGTATTAAAAGCCTATTGAATGAAAATTCAAGAGTATTGCCAAAAGTCGGCAAGTGTAAAATATACATGAAGAGACAGTGCTGCTGGTCATATAGTGAAAAAGGTCAGTAATAAATTGGAAGTATTGGACCTAAGAAAAATATTTGCATTATTTCCAGCGGACCTCTGAACCATTAAATGGTTATGTCCTGAGATTTTGGTCAAGTCCCAGAAGAGGGCCACTGAACCAAATGGATGGTTAATTCTTAAGAGGATAAGATTTTGAACCATGATAACTGGTAGGTTAGAGTATACCTAGGGCCCAGTTTGGATGAAGGGAAAAGAAGGACCTCTGAACCTTTTTGCAGGTTACAAGTCTCAATGCAAAAGAAAAATACAAAAATATAAAAGATACAAAATATTAAAAAATTGATTTAATTGCTCCATGAGTTCCAGACTTAAGAAGTGACGAGAAATCCTGACAACTGAACTGAAGAAATCCCAGGATTTTGGGACCCTTGATGTGATGAAATTATCAGTCAGGGTAACCAAGAGTATAACCTATTGGTTGATTGAGAGCAACTTACTGATCTGACGGAAGGACAGCAAGAGGAGGTTCTCAAATTGTTCAAAAAGTATTGGGAAGTATTTACATGATGATCACATTTTGGGATGCACAAGAGATGTGATCCAAAAGGTCGATAATGGGGATAATTTGCCAATCAGGATGAAATTGTCCACCAAGCGGGGGCTTCTCACCAGAATGTGGATGGTTTGTTGCGGTTACTAATGGTCCAGATGGTATACCAGCAGGCGGATGAGTTATTCCAAAATTGGTTGACAATGAAATTTGGAATAAGTCCCAAGAAATCCAAGGTGCACTTTTAAATTTGATGGAAGACACTGAGACCATGGAAGGACACATGTTTAAAATAATTAATGGGAAGCGGTTACTATTCCTAAAGCTGTCAGAAAGAGCAGCTATTGTAGAAGCTGATAATAAGGTTGTCAGGCATGGAGGCCTGAGAAAAACGACTAACCATATTTGCTAGTACTACTGGGAGTCAATCAACTATGACGTCACCAACTATCTAGCATGTTGCGTGGAGTGCTAGATGCATAAGCCACATAAGAATACAGCTGGATACTGACTGGTCAGCCCTGGATTTGCCTGTCATACGGTGTCCATCAATGTGATGTGACCACTGACAATGAGCACAGGGGTAGTCAAGTACATAATAGTTGCAATTGATCACTTGACAAGATTGGTCGAGATGAAGGCCATGGTGAAAGTGGATGCTAACAGCACTAAAAAGTTCATCCTGGATCAAGTAGTATACCTACATGGATGCCCGCAGGTCCTGCTTAGCAACAATGAGATAAACTTCATGTCTTATGTGATACCATGGTTAAATGAGATAATGGGGATCTGAGGAGCCATGTCTTTAACTTAACAGCCAGAGACAAACAGACTGGTAGAACAAGGCAATGGAATGCTAGCCAAGATGCTGAGGAAGCTGGTCGCAGGAAGAACTTTCGCATGGGGAACATACCTGAGTTAGGTGATCTTTTCCTACAATATCAGTCGTCATATGGCAATGGGAAAAATGCTGTTTGAATTGTTATATGGGAGGAAGGCTGCGTTACCACTAATTTTATATTCAGTGGTGGAACCAACATTGGAAACGAGTGTGAGCTGTACCTAAACTAATTAACAAATATCCTGATCAAAATGCAATCACAAGCATTTGATACAACTTTGAAGAAAAGTATATGAGCGAAATTTATGGATGATAAGAACTGACTGTCCTTAGCAGAATATCGAATAGATGAAAGAGTTGCCTATTGCGATATGTATGGTTTTGGAGAAGAAACAAACTGGATGTATTGTGGTCAGGTCCGTTTGAGATTATTGCAAGACGGTGACTGACGCCTACTCCATCAAGAACCTCTTGGATGGAAGAGTAGTAAATCAAGTCCATGCTAAGTATTTGAAGCGATGAATTGATGATAAAAATAACAAAAAAAGAGTTCCCTAAGGACCGCTGAACCATTAAGTTGGTTATGTCCTAATGATTAGGTCAAGTCCAAAAAAGAATCTCTGAACCATTCTAGATGGTTAAGTCTGAAAAATGGTCTCTGAATCATAGAAAACTTGTAGGTCTAAGAATACCTAGGATCCAGTTTAGGGAAAAATTAAAAAAGATGGACCGCTGAACTGAAACAAGGTTAAGTACAACAAAAAAACAAAAGATTGATAAAGATTTAGAAAAAAGAAGATTATAAAACTGCATAGATAAAAATGATCTTTTTTTAGTTTTTTATTTTTTTATTAATTATCCTTGATTCAGGATGATTCTGCCTGTCATCTTTGGGGGAGGGAGGATGGATCGCTGTAGGAATGAATAACCCATCAAAATCCATGTGAGTCAGACGTTAGCAAGGGCTAGACCTACACAAAACAAGATCATTGAGTAAATGCAGATCCCTGCGAGAAATTGACTTGGGAAGGGAAATTGAGATGTTGGAAGAAGCCAAACGTGAAGCCCCAGAGCGGAGAGGGAAGTAACAGCACAGGAAGAGGCAGTTGACAAATAACCCTAAGTAACCTCAATATGGTACTGGAGCCCAATTAGTCGTGAGCACTTGCCAATGGGCTTTGTCAAGAACACCAGACGTATGGGCTGGTAGCAAACAAGGGATACTAGATGGGGGTTGCCAAATCATGCCCTCTATTAAAGCCATCAGAGGAAGATATTGATGGGGTGTGCCAGAAATGAGATAGTTGTGCAAGGAGCAAATGGCATCCTGCAAGTGACAACTATAAGTTTCTCTGAAGCTGAAGCAAAAGGAGCAATAGAAGCTGGGTAAGGATGGAAGCTTTGTGGCCCAACTTCAAAGAACTTTGCTGGCAAAGCGAAGAGCATAAGCGGTAATATCACAATCTAGGATGGTCTTAAGATCAGAATGATTTATCACTATGAATGGAGCCTCAGTGACATGGGCCCTTAATTCTGCGTAGGGAAGTTTGAAATGTGTGCTGTTGCCAATGGTGAGTTTGGTGGCCAAGACAGCTGGCTTGTAGTATTAACTGAGTTGGAAGAGGAACTTGGGATGCAAGTATGACCCAGTTAAGAAGGAATGATTTAGAGCGAAGGGCATTATTTCAGGAGCATCCATAATGATATACAGTGCATCTTCAAAAGGAGTTGAATCCAGGAAGGTTTTGAGATCTAACTCTGAAAGCGATGACAGAAAGAGAATTGGCTGAGAGTTGTTTAAGATTGATAGCCTGGTTTTAGAAGGGTTAATACCGTTTCTGCTAATTCCATGGAATGACTAGCCACTGGTGTCAGACTAGGTTTACAAGTCCTGGAAGGGCTGGTGAAGAGGATCTGTTGTGCAGCACGACTCATCTTCTGGAAGAGCTGAAGATCTTGATCAGACAAACTGTTGAGCAGCTGTTGGTACCATAACTCAAAATTGACATATGAGCTGGATGAGAGGGGGATGTTAGACTTATATGATAGTCGGCATTATGCACTCCACAATCAATTAAGCTCTAGTTTTGGAGAAATATAATAAATTTAATGGGATAAGATCTCCAGAGAAGAATTAAGAACGATATGAGCCAAGAGGTTATGAGAAGAAAATAACAAGGGCGTAAATAAATGAGCATATATAATTGGGCCACAAAATGAACATCAATGGCAATAGTCTCCTGTTGAGGATGAGAAGAAAGTCAGGAAATTAAGGAACTGGACCAAGAATTATGAATATGACTTTGGGTCATTTGCCCTGACAGGGGGAAACCTGGATCCTAGGAATAATATCACACCAGTAAATTGATCAGCCTGGCATGACAGTAGATCTTAGGGACCACGCTCTGAATAGGTGGTAGCAATGGGGAAGAGGAAGAAAGCCGCACGCCAAAGGTTATCCTGAGCAGCGTTGAGTATTGGTGATCATACTCCACTTGAGAAATTTTAATTATTTGACTGAGTGTCCGAAGTGGTGTTCTCCTGCCCTGGTCCTTTTCTTATTGGAAATATAGGCAAGAGGGGGATGTGTTTGGATTTTTGCCCATATTCCCAGCCGGCTAGATTACCAGGAATTGCTAGGAAATAATTCTCTAATGCGAGGTGAATTGTAATTTAAGCCTTGATCATTGGGTAACTATTTTTTGAATATTTTAGGTTATTTGCCTAGTCAGAGCTGTCAGGGATTGATCTGGACAAATGCTTACAATCTCATTTGGGCAGAGTTGCTGACAAAAAGGGACATCTGTATAGTTGATTAACTATTAGTTGTACCGATTGGGATCAGTTAGGTTTCATCACCAACTGATTGGGAATGTAAGGTTAAGTTACAAGATGAGTGATGCTTCCTGAAACTAGCAAATCGATCAGATGGTCCATGACCCGCCTTAATGGTAACAAGTCCCATTACCTAAGAAGGAAGCTTTCCAGGTATGGTTGGTTTGCTTGGATCAAGAGGAAAACGTTAGGGACACGTTTTCTGACTCTTTCCATTTTAGTTCTTGAGGATGTCCAATGATGGAATCCTATCCAGGCTGGGGAAGACTATCGCTGCTGAGATGAGGATGGGTGATTAATGGCAATGGCTGACATTTCATCGAAGAAGTGTCAACTAAGGGTTAGAAGACCAAATCCTTCACTATAAACTCCCTAGAATTCACTCATAATAAAAACAGTTCTATAGTTTTCATCCTGTATATAGTTTTAAGTAGTACAGAGTATACAGCAGATATACCAGCTTAGTAATTTTATCATCTTTCATTTGTTCTATTCTTTCTCAGGGATATTATTGCTGTGTGCGATAATTGGGAGACTCTTTAAGGAATAGAGTAAGGATCTGAGTGGAGTTTCATAGAAGAAGGGAAATAAATTGGGGATTGCTGCCAACTGTGTGTCAAACTGGAGAATCTATCACCAGGTAATCTCAGAGAAGATCAGGTTAGATGGTGCAAGGGAACAAATCCCTATTTCAAGACATCACAGGTAATTTGAGTGGAGTTACTGGCCGAGCGTTGGCCAAGATCTAGGATTTCCAATCAACTATGGATAATAGTCGTCATACTATTATCAACTAATTATATCAACAACTATACAACATGAACGAATTGCGTCAAAACAGAACCTGTGCAAGTAATAAGTTTATAGGGGTTATTGTCCAAAAATAATCAATTCCTAAAATCTTTACACCCCTTTGATGTGATCATGGCACACTTCTCTTACTCCTCTGCAGGCAACATAATCTGCCAGTAACCCAATATCAGGTCCATAGCTGAAAGGTAGTGAGCTTTGCCAAACAATATAAGGCGACATTGATTTGATGCAGTGGATACAAATCCTTACTGGTTGTGCTTTTCAGTTTATAGTAGTAAATAACTACCTGGGTGGTGTCATGATAGCGGCAAGTTAAGTTTACAATGACAAGTCAGTCTGGATGCTGAAAAAACCAAATGGCAAGCCTAAATGGCATAGGCACTTCTGCTTGAATGATTTTTTTACTAGAAGCTTTGCTGGTGAACGCCCAGAGGTCATAAATGTGAAAATAAACCTGGCGATGAACCATGCGATCATGGCCCTAGGGCCCGCGGGTTTGTAAGTTTGGAAAAATTTTATTGGGTTCGGTGGTTTGAATTTTGTCATTTTAAATTAAGGATTTTTTGGAAACGTAATTTTTATTGGATTTAAAAATAAGAAAATCAGCTGTCAATTTTCTCAGTGTGTGACAACTGCTTAGATAGATAATTGATTTGGGAGATAGCTTGGAAAGACTTAGGATTGAGACCCTCAAGATTTGACTTAACCCAGCTAACTTTGAGCAAAAGGGGTAAAACATGTTTTCTTTGAACTGACTTCGAAATTGTCATCAGCAGGCTGAATTGCTGTCAGTTTGACCTTGGACGCCTAAATTGCTGTTTTACTTCATTTCCAACAGTAAGCGCAATGGCATCCCACCTGGCAGTCAACAGGAACCTCCCATGACCATCCTATGTAGGGGCGGTCCCAAGAAGTCAGAAACGGGTTTTTGATACCCAAACTGCCCATATTTAGTTTCTTTGGCGTCCTTTCAGCCAAGCAAGATGTATTGAGCAACGATTCTAAATTTTGAGGGGAGGGTTTTGGGCTAGTGGCGACTTTTGCCAATGACTCGACATTAAGGACATTCATTATATTAAGTACATGCCGTCATGCTTTGTCCCTAGTATTTTTGAGGTAAGTTTTGAATTGGTAACAACATTCCCAATGGACCAGTGCCATTGGCAAGTTTAACTGAGGATTCAACTGGACCCAAATTTCTTGGAAGGTACACGCCTAGCGGGCTTTTGTTTCTTAATGTTTTTGGAGGAAGGTTTCAAACCAATGACAACTTTTTCCAATGGCCCAATGCCATTGGCGAGCTTTGCTGAGAGTTTGACTCATGAATCTCCATTTATTGAATGTTTGAGCCCATTGAGCTTCATTACCAAGGGCATTAGGGCTTCTGGACTTTGTTTTAAAGGTCTCATTGCATCAACCTCATAAAATCTCGAGGTCCATGGGAGTGCCAACTTTCAAGGATTTCAGCGCAAATTCCAGCAATTAGTTGTAATAATTTGGCAGAGGCAATTGCAAGGACATGTGCTGGATTTTCAAGGGGAGAGCTGTCACCCATCACTCGTCTACCACATGGGCAAGATCCCCCTGTGAGATGAGAGGGACATCTGCGCTTCTTGGACTTTTCTTTGTAGGAAATGGGAACACCACCCTTTCCATGCAGAGAGGACGCTCACTCAGACTTACATTACCCTTCCCTTTTGCCTGAGAGAGAGAGAAAAGAGGGGGCACACACACACCAGGGAACTGAGTGAGGGCCATATTTTTGTGGATCTTAGCAACTTGATTGTTATTAAGGCAGCAATCTTAAGGGGGACAGGGGCCATCTCAGTGGGTGGCATAGAAAGCCTGAACCAGCTCCAGACAGTTGGCATAATCTTGGGCATGGACCCAACAGTTCTCATAGGCTGGATAGCCTTTCCACACAATGAGATATTGGACAGATCTCTAGTATAGTAAAAAGCCAAAATGCCCTCCACTTCAGCCTCCTCTGCATCCTCACTTTCAATAGGCTCTGAATCTGAGAAGATCTCCTTGAATGGGGATAACTGAGACACATGGAAGACTGGGTGTTGCTTCTGGTGGGGTGGCAATTTCGCACAAAAAGCGCCATTACCCAAATTTTCTTCCACCAAGTAAGGACCTGAGCATTTACTTGCAAACTAACATGAGGTGACTTGCATCCACAAATGGCGCGTGTCAAGGATAATATAGAACTCACCATAATTTTGTGAGCTGGGAGTCCCATTAATCTGTGAATTGCTTGTAGTCGCTTATAACCTTGGTTAGATGCTCCCAAAATAAGAACTGAATGATCCAAATATGCTGGGCATGATCAGTGGCGGCTGGTACCTCAGGGAAAAGGCATGAGCCAACTGTAAATGAAGAGTTGTACCCTAAGGTCGCTTCATATGGGGAAAATCCAGTGGAGGCATGCGTTCCATTATTATATGAAAACTGAGCAAGGGGAAGGTCATCAGCCAGATATCTTGAGCGGCTGCAGTATAGAGCTGCAGGTACTGTTTCAGGATCTGATTAACCCGTTCAGCTTGTCCATCTGGCTGGAGGTGGTTTTCAGTGGAGCAACATGGCGTAATCTTCATGATTGGCAAGAGTTCATTCCAGAAACACAACATGAACTAGGGCCCACGGTTTCTAACAATCTCCTATGGGAGACCAAATATAGAAAGCACATGGTGTACAAAAAGGCAAGAAAATTTCTCAGAAGTAATAGCGGAGGAACATGAGATAAATAGTGAAAATTTTGCAAAGAGGTCAACAACCACCATCACCACTATACACCCATTTGAACTGCAAGAACAAAAATAAATTCCACAATATCAATGTCTATGGACCCTCGGCCTGTTGTAGGGGAAGAAGGAAATTATTCCTCCCAGACTGATCCAACTTGGCATGTGTTTAAGTCACAAAATCTGCGATCCAATCTGAAACATCCTTTGACAAGCCCACCCAATTATAGTTATGCTTGATCAAGTCAACAAACCTTTTTTCCGGGTGTCCAACCGTGGGAGAATTGTGATGAGCCTGAATCACTTCAGCTTAAAGGAGGGGATAACTTAAACCCACGACTGAATTGAATGAGACCCTCAGCCAGAGAATACATTATATGTTTTGAAGCAGGAAGGAACAACCGTTCCAGAAGATCCACACCTTCCGCACTGGCCATTTTTGCTACCAAAACCTGAGGAAGTAGGGGCGCATCTGGGGCTAGGTCTACTGATGAAACCACAGGAGGTACAATGGACAAGATTTGGGGGGAATGACTGTGACCAGATCCGCTTCATCTGAGTCTGCAGGGTAATGCACAGGATTGTGAAATAGGGAATCGAGAATAACATTCAATTCTTCTTTTACAAACACATATTTGAAGTTAAAGCTGCACAAATCATGGTAGATTTGGGCCTACCAGTGTGCCAACTTCTGTGGCTTGTGGAAATAAAGAAGGGCTTGATGATCTGTTTGCAATGTTACCTCATGCTGAGCACCCTGTAAGAGATACCGCCAGTGGGTCAAGGCCCATGCCATGGCTTCCAGCTCCTTATTGTAGATGGCCCAGGACTGTTCAGTGGGATAGAATTAGTGGGAAAAATAGGTGACCGGATGTTCCAACCCATCATGCTCTTGAAGCAAGACAGCCCCAAATACAACTGATGAAGTATCACACACTACTACCCTAGGGCTTGGAGGGATCTGTATACTTGAGGACAGGAGGCAACAGAAACACCTCTTTGATTGAAACGATTGCCTGTTGGCACTCAGGCGTCCAACAAAAGGTAACGGTATTACCTGTAGCAGATGAAGTGGGTGGCTAACTGGGATATGGCGGTAGAGAATTTTTTAAGAATATGATAGTGCCCAAAAAGCTTCTCACTTGCTTTTGAGTCGTTGGAGTCAGCCATTCGCAGATGGCATCTATCTTATTGGGGGGAATGGCGTACCCATCCTTAAAGACGATATTAACCCAAGAAGGTGACTTCCTCCCAATAAAACTCGCATTTTGAAGTCTTGACAAACAGGCCCCCCTTATGTAAGGCAGCCACTACTGCTTTCCAAGAGCTTCACATGTTGTTCAGGAATAGGGAGTGTACCAAGATATTGTCAATATATGTGACCGCGCAGGCGAACCAGAGATCACTCAGAAAACTATTATTCTTGTTTCAAATGTGGCTGATGCATTCTTTAGCCCTAAAGGCATTACCTAAAATTGAAAAATGCCCCATTTCTTTCAGATTGCAGTAATCCATTCCTGACCTTCCATCACCCGAATTTGATTGAAGGCATTGACAAGATTGAGTATTGAGAACACAAGCAACTTGGCACTTGCTTGTCTGATTGTTTGTTTCAAAGTGAGTGGGTAAGATTGAGGACTGTAATTTTGGCAAGGTGCCCATAATCCACACAGGGACAAAGAGAACCATCACCCTTCTTGGCAAAGATGATGGATGAGGCAATAGGAGATGTATAAATGAACAACTAAACCTTTCTGAAGCATGTCATCTAACCATGCATTGAGGGCAGTCTCCTCCTCCCTTGCATGCAGGTACAGTGGGCAGTTTATGTTCACCACTTGCACCATAGTTCTGAAACCCAAAACCGAATTTCATATGTGGGGGAAGATGGTTCACCTTCTTGGAATCAAAAATACTTTAATATCTAATCAATGCTTCTGGAAAATCTGATGGGAGGCCCACAGGGGAGACAAGGGAAGTTTTTAAACTATAACCTTGAGTTTTGGTAAGATTATCCAGTAAACTCGCCCTCCATCTGACCATTGGAGAATGACAGCATATTATACTCAAGGTGAATCCTTACATGCTGACAACGCCACCAGACCATACCCAAAAACTAAGGAACATGAGGTTAGGAATCGCTGAAAAACAATCACAAAAACTAAACTGGTGACCTGAGAAAGGTACTGGGTGCCATACTTTATATAATGGCTGAGAGGCTGACAAAGTTACCAACACCGCAGGACCTAGTTCCAGGTCAAGATCAAGCTGGTAAGCAAACTCTAAACTCATAAAGTTACCCGCTGCTACAGTGTCTACCAAGGCCTCAAAGGACTCCCAGTGTGATCTAATACTAATTTTAATTTGCAATAAAAAGTAGGCGAAATTAGGTTATTGGCAGATGCAGTCAAGTCTGTGGATAAGGAAGAGATTGTAACTAGATTAGTAAAATAAAAAAGGTTTGCGGCAGGAGCAGATGATTTATAAGCTGTACTGCTAGAATAAACTATCATGGGCATAGGGGCCACGTCAGCTTTTAGGATTAATATGGACACTGATTTGGAGCTGGGTTTAAACCTAAGGCCACATTGGTGGCTTCAAGCATGAAAACCCCATTTTGGAGGGTGGACTGAGTAAATTTAATACACTGGGGCAGTGAGGCATAGTAAAACTCCTTCACAGCCCTAATCATCTGATAGATTCTATATTGCACATCTTGATGAGAAGGGCGGAAATGGTTAAAATAATGGATGGTTGGTTATGTCATGATAGCGGCAACTTAAGTTTATACCAGCCTGCCAGTCAGGATACTGAATCATCCAAATGGTGTTAGATTTTAGGTAAGTGTTATGCTCGCAGGTGCGTTTTTTACCTAAATTCCAACAAATAATTGCAGGAGAAGTTGTTCTCAACTTCAGATAATTATAAAGGGGGTTATTGACCTTTTAATAAAGAATTAAAACTACAATTAAAGATAGAGATTGATTTTTTAAACTTTTATTAGTCGTGATAAAGGGACAAGAAACCAACCCTTCTTGATAAGTTGATGCTAGTAATTAAACGTCAAGGCTTGAAGTTTGGATTGCTTAGTAATATCTAAAATAAGTAATTTTGGGATATGACCTATTGGATCAGTTGAGACTCACCTCGCTTCAATGCAAGGGCAGATGATGAAGTGACAGCCAGGAAGATGAACCCGTAAGGAAGGGATTTAATAAACTTTGACCAATTAGAAGGCAGGAGATAGTTTCACCTTGCTGGACCCCCTTTGACCCTATTAAAAGTAACCAGTCTCCGTGGGGTAGATTGTACTAAAGTATAAGTGGCCTGTGGAGGAGCCTCCAACGAACTCCCCTGAATTCACCGCTTTGTCAGCGCAATTTGACTACCCAAACTTGTGGTATTTGGCCGAGTATTAGTAATAAATTTATTGCCCCAATTCAAATGGTTTCACCAAGAATTGTCCAGGGTCTTTTGGAAGATTTCTTCCTTAATTTCATCCATATTTCAAACTGATACACTCTTATTACATAATTGAACTGTAATTGTCTTATATTACCCCCTTCAAGAGTGGTAGGGGAAGAGTAAAGGCACCAGAATTGGCCAGGGACATGGTTCACAGTAACTCCAGTCTCCAATGATCTGATAGAGTACTCATCCCCTCGTTTATAAGTGATTAAAAATGGACCTTCCCAGATAGAACTGAGCTTCTCACTTCTTGGAGTGATTTGGTTGTGATAATATAGTACCAAGTCAGATACTTGGAAGGAAGGAAGAGGGGCCTGGAGCTCATTCGTGGCTTAGCCTTCTTTGGTGACTGTCTTTGTTAAATTATTCGTGGCCTCTAATTGTAATTGGATGATGTTTTGAGCAACTTTTTATGGCTTTCTCAGGATCAGTCCTGTCAGAGAAAATATCCTTGGCTAATAATGCTGGCGCCCCAGGTTCTCGCCCATTTAACACATGGAAAGGGGACATCTTGAGGATGTGATGGTAGCTAATATGGTGAGCCATGAGGGCACTGGGTAAGTAAAGATCCCAGTGGAAAGGGTCTGAAGAAGCCATTTTGCATAAAATTGAGACCAGAGTTCCGTTAGCTTTTTAATAGCACCATTTGTAGATGGTTTATAGGATGCTGAGAAGAGTTGTTGAGCTCCCATGGAGGTGGCAAGGAGCTTCACCACTCAGGAGGTAAATTTTTCCCATTGTCATATAGGAGGACCTGGGGCACTTATGCCATGTGAAGAAGTACTGGTGTAAGAAGGTGGCCGTGGCTTTTAGCAGTCTGAGCGGGGGCAGTAACGGCTTCAACCCATTTGGCGAAATAATCATTTCTGATTAAGATATAGTGATTGTCACCTGTAGTCTGAGGGAGTGACCTATTATGTCAAAACTTATGGTGTGAAAGGGTTGTTGGGGCGTCGTAGGTTGATAATGATATTGGGTCTTGAAGCTGGATTGTTTAAAGATCAGGCATTCATCCAATACTTCAGTTATGGTTTCCATGATTCCCTCCCAGTAGTACCGCTCTTTTACCCACTAATAGGTTTTGCGTGATTGGCCATGCCCCATGATAATGTGATACTCTAAGATGACCAGTATTCACTCTGATAACCAAAGATAAGAAACCATTTTACTCCTACTTTCTTATATAACTTCCCACCCTCCACTTTGGTGTTGTTGGAGTGTCATGCTAGCATCTTCTTAACTTGTTCATTCTCATCTGTCAAAACGTCAGAATTCATTAGGAGGTCATGCAACCTCTCTGCTTCGCTATTATCAAGTTGAAGTATGGGCATCTGCGTCAACCCATCAACGCTCATATAGCACGTCCCAGCTCGATGCTCAATGGGTGTATCATAATGCTGGAGCTTAAGAGCCCAGCGAGCCAACCGTCCAGTGGGATCTTTCATAATTTGTAACCACTTTAAAGAGGCATTGTTGGTAACCACTTTTAATGAAGTTTCATATAGGAAAGGCGAGAGTATTTGATGGCAAGCAGGAAAGCCTGGAACTTTTTATCAGTGACGCTGTAATTGCACTCAGCTTTTGAAAGCATTTTGCTAAAGTAAGACACAGGTTGATCGACCCCATGATCATCCAATTGAGACGAATGGCCCCAACAGCGTAGTCAGAGGCATCTGTGAACAACATGAAGTCTTTCCATAGTCAGGGTGGTGAAGTATCACCTTTTTTGAAATAGCTCCTTCAGGGTCTCAAATGCGGCCTTTTGTTCAGCACCCCAATGGAAGGGGGTATCCTTAGCCAGGAGGCAAACAAGGGGCTCGCTGAGGTGAGAGGAAATTGGGATGAACTGATGGTAGTACCCCATTATGCCCAAGAATATTTGGATGTCACAAAGATTTTGAAAGCTGGCATCTTGGAAATCGCTTCAACCTTATCTTGTAGAGGTTGTATTTATCTTGTGAGATGGCGTGCCCAAGAAAATCCAGATTCTTCTAAAAGAAAGTAAATTTGGAGGGCTTTAGTTTGATGTTAGATGCCCACAAGCGTTATTACACCTCCATTAAGTACTTGAACTGCTAGTTGAACGTCTTAGAGAAGAATGTGATATCATCGAGGTAAACTATCACAAAGATCAGCTTAAGGTCCTGGAGAATGTGATCCATCTCCCTCTGAAAAGTAGCAGGTGCATTGCACAACCCCTGAGGTAGCTGAGTGGGTTGGAATAAGCCTCGCTGCAAATAAAAACGCACTTCTAATCCAGTGGAAGTTCCATCATCCAATACCCATTATCCAAGTCCATGGCAGAAAAGAATTTGGACCCAGAGAGTTGGTCCAGAGCATTGGCAATATGGTGGATAGGGTAGCTGTCCTTCTTGGTGAGTTTATTCGGCTTACAGTAGACCATAACAACCAGATGACCTCCATATTTCTTCTTTATAAGTAGAAGCGGGGATGACCAAGGGCTATGGGACGGCTCCAGCACTCCAGAGTCCAGAATCTGTTTGTACTCTGTTCGCATCTGTTAGTACTCAACTTTTTATTTGTGGTAGGGTTTGGAGCAGATGGGTCGAGCATCCCCACTATCAATGGTATGCGTCATACCTTTCATATGTCTGTAGTCATTATCAAATTTGGAGAAAATATCACAGTAGGAATCCAATAAACTATGAGCTTTATTAAGCTCTGCAGGGTTTAGATCATCCTAGATTTGAAGAGTGGACAGAGTACATAACGATTGATCAGAAGATAGGCCCATATCCGCCATAGACCTAATACAGTGAACTTGTTTAATGTCCTCAATAGGGACCAGCAGCCCTTTTCCAATCTCCTGATGTTTCTTGACTTCCATGTCCTTGATGGCGTGATTCCCCAATAGGAGATTACTTGGTCACTGATAAGTGGGGTCTAGCACACCTGGTAAGAACCTATTCTCAAGAGGGCAACTCCATCAAGGGGATAGCTGCAATAGACAGTTGTAGGGATTTGTAGGGTAATCATCGTGTCAGCTACCCTTTGTTCCTCAGCTTTGATGACTACTTTTTAGTATGCATAGAAAGGAAATTTTGGGCGTCCACTGAGTTATGAAACTTTTTTGTATTCCACCCTGCTGTGGTGTAATGTAGGGGTAAGGTGGAAGAAAGATACTCAACCGTGCAAGCATATTCCTTTTTATTAAGCTCTTCATTGGTCAGAATTAAGGAACCTTATAGTCAAGAAAGGAGAGATAGCCCTGCTTCAAGTTAATAACCCTTTTAAATTTGAGCAAGAACTGGGTACCAATGAGTAGATCATAGGTATCGTTGGCCAAGGCCACTTCTGGGGCTGATAAGATGAACTTCCCAAACCTAATGGGCAGAGAAGAGTAGGCTTTGATGGCGTGAGTGTTGTTGGGTACTGCAGTTCTAAAACTCTTGTGAATAATCAAGGTCAGGCGCCAACTTAGATTACATTATGAGTTTTGAAGAGAATACGTTTTATGGAACACCTGTATCAAGGATGGCTAGAACGCGCACCTTATTAATGACAGCATCGACCTTAGTTACTGTGCTACCAAAAGTAGGGGGAGGGCGAGAACATCCTTCATATGGAGAGTAGAGGCAAGGCGTTGAGCCATCGCAGAGTAATTATCTTTAATAGATTGAAGGGTATGAACCTGCTGGGTAGATTGGATCACTGCCCCAATAAGCTGGCCAGCGTCACTAGCGGTATCAATCACCTCTGAAAACCTCAGAAACTGTTGGAGATATGTTCGTTGCGGTATCTTGGCTATATCAATTCTTTCAGGCCTCAACCTATCCAGAACCTGCACTTCCATTGGGGCTCCCAAGGCATAATAGTCTACGTCTTCACCACCCCTCTTCAGACTCATCATTAGAGGGATTGTCAATGTACCTCAAAGAGTTGCTAAGAGGGGCTGAGAAACCGGCTTAATCTTCTCACAGGGGAGGCCTTTTTGCTCTCATCTACCCTTTTAACTTTTGAATGGAGCATCGTAACTGCCCCAACTTTTGTGGGAGGCGTTGAAAATGTAATGGCTTTGACTTTTGCCTTATAAGTGACTGGCTTGGGCTGCCCCATGACTGCAGGTTTTAACTAGGGCATCCTGAGATGAGTTTGAGGGGGATCAAGGCAGCGGCTTGGATGGATGTGATATTTTATCTTCTTAATAAACTGCTAGGGCAGAGGAGAAACAGGCAAAGAGATAACTGACTTCACCGGATAAGCTTTCAGAACTGAAGCTGGAGGAGAGCGCGGCCCCACAAAAGCCAGTTTTTATGGCTATCCTCGCATGGTGGAAGAGTATCTTGTCACTGTAACTCTGCAGAAGCTGGGTTCCAGAGAGATACAGCCATAGAAGAGGCTGTAGATGTCAGAGTTGATTCCCGCTTTACAGCTCTTTGCAGAAGTTCAGGTTTATGAAATTCAGCCACTGCTAGCAGTGAATTTTTGATATCATGTACAGTTTGGAAGGTGTTCTTAACTGCAGAGACATGAATTGCTAAAGATGGATAAGACGCCAAGCTAGACATGATAGCAGCAATAGCATCATCTAGAGGAAGCAGTTTGTCCAGCAACAGAGGTTGAGCTTTGCTATAGAATGTTCAACAAAATGTGAGATCAATTCTCCCTCTTTCATGCTAAGGCACATAAAGGCCTGTTTTTGCCGTTGTAAACTCTGTTTGGAACCAAACTCGTCAATTAGCGCTTTTTTAACCTCCGCCCAGATGGTAAGTGTAGCCATTTGATGAACCATGATACTCCTGAGCCATCTGACTCAAACAGAGAAGGATATACTTGGTTTTTTGAAGTCATTTGCTCCTTCCATCGCAGATTCATAAACGTAGAGGAATGAGGCGATACTGCCATTGCCAGGTGTAAAATTGTCTCTGAACGGAGGTTTAAAAATAATAAGGGAGGGCCCATAAAGGCCTTGAGAAAGAGTGCTTCTCAAGCCTTTTGAGGCAAGACAAAGCACTGGCTAGTTGTTGCTCTAAAGAATCTAGCCTTGGTTCCAAGGTACTTGTCATTTTTAAAACAGGAGTTTGGTGGTATAAAAGGTCCCCTGTAGTTAGCACCACTTATTGGATTTGTTGGAATGGGAGATGTTCGCTAGTGCTGTTTACCTTAAATCTAACAAATGGGGATTGAAACCACTTATAACAAAAAATTATAAACAGTAGAAACTATAAAGTTGTATTTATTATATGTTTATTAGTTGCCGCGGAGGGTAAGAAACAAACCCCCTAATAAGTTGGTAATTAGTATTTAAGATGGTGTTGCTCAAAATTTAGATTGCTTATTAATTCCAAATTAGGAAATATTGAGAATCAACCTATCAGATCAGTCAAGACTCACCTCACATTTATAGAACGGTCAAACGTTGATAGTAGTATTGATCCATGAGGTAAGGTTTTGATGTATTTTACCCAATCATTTGATGGGAAAATTTTTGCACCTGGCGAGGCCCCTTCCAACCCTATAAGAGGGGCCAGTCTCCGCGGTGTTGGTTGTATTAGCCATGCAGTATGCAGGGGAGGGACCTCAGAAGGGATCCCCAGATTCAGCCAATGACTTGGAGAAATCCAACTGTCTAAATGTGTGCTAATTGCCCAAAAATTATTAGAAGTGTTACCCCAATCTGAGGAGTTCCACCAGAAATTGACCAGGGTTTTTGGATGATTTTTTCAGTATTTACCTTCAAACCACTCTTTTCTAGATATTAGACTTGTAATTGTCCAATATTATGTTTTGTGATTAAGAGAACTTTTAATCTCCACTACATGAGTTGCCCAAGCCTATCCATTATGTAAATTAAAGAGGTTGAAAGTGATGTTGAAGTAATTATGGAACTTAAATATCTCAAGAAAAATGGTGTTATCTGGTCAAGTTGGTCATTAAGCCATAGAAGAGTCTTACTAGAAAACTTCTGACAGATGTTCAAACTGCCCTCAGAAGGTCAAAGAATACTGATTATGCAGGGGGATTTCATCTGGAATGGTGACATAATGCTTAAGACATTGTCTGAAGGCTACATAGTCTTAATCTTCCATTATGGGTAGATTAGGTTTATACCTTTGTAAATAACCATATGACAAATTATAAAAACACTTAATTTAAAATATATAAATGAATTCAAAAAGAAAGAGAAATGGTAGGTTTCTATAATGTATTTAAGATTAAAATAGATTAAAAGTCTTAGTAACATCAAGAGCACCCGCTTGGCGTTTTATAACAGGTCTTGATAAGAACATTAAAGGTCAAAAGTTTCAAGATAAGGCCGTTGATAGCCCACTGACCATGGGGTCTGTGGTAATAGTTCTTAGGCCTCATTCTTTAAAAATAGTATTCTTGAAACAGAAGAATATGCTAAAAGCAATTTGGTTATTGAATAATAAATAAATTTGTAAAAAATAAAAAAACTTTAACTTCTTAATATAATTTTTGGAAAATAAGAATTTATTTGCAGTGACCAATAATGGACAGCTCCTCTGATCTTAATAAGCCAATTGTGTTTTTGTACGCTCTCTCAGGAGGCTAGAACCTTCTGTTCATCTTAATCAATGGGCTTGCTATGGACCAAGGGCTCCTCATTGTTAAACATCTAGCCAATGGGCTAGAGATCTTAATCACAGCTCTTCTGTTTGTAAGCTCTCACTTGGGACTTACTGACAAAATTCTTTGTAGCAATACGAAAGGATCTTATTCATCATGCTCTTCGTTATAAAATTGGCAGTATAGAAAAGATATGCTGAGGGTTTTGCACAGGGTTACGCCCACTGAGCGATAGGACTGATGATATGAAGATCATCATCCTTAAATCAACACAATAAACTTTCTAATAAATATGGAGCAATTGTTTGACACTTCTTTATTTAATCTATTATCTTCCATTAATCCTTCCTAGTCCACTCACTCACTTCTTACTAACCACCTCATCTCTTCCATCGCCTCATCTCGCTGATATCTCAATGAATTGGATGATACCACTTTCTTGGCTTAGTAATTCATTTTGTTGTATCTCATTGGTTCCAGCAAATTTCATCAATTATTAATTTCATGATCACCTAATTTGAGGTAATTACCTGATCATTTGTCATGCATTGAAATTTCCTAACTTCAAAACTCTATCTTTGGCAGAACTCCTCCTATACCTGAGATTGACTTTTTTTAGTACTAGATGGTCCCAACCCAAGGGGGATTCATCGATGTTTATTGAATATGCCTGGGCTCCTAAGAGCCTGAGGCGAGGGAAGGGAGGGAGGAGGCATCGAGAAAGGGAGGGGGTTTGCGCGCCAGAGCCATGCTGCAGTGACAACTGAGCGGGGAGGGTTGGCGACATAGTGCAGACCTTCTGGGCCATCTCAAAATGTACCCAAAAGTGGGTGATCATGTGTGGAAGGGTCCACACCTGCTGGTCAAAGGCAGCATGAAGGAAGGAGTTATGGATGGTCCAGATGGCTGTGGTATAGGCGAGGACACGGAGGGGTCGGTGGCAACCAGGCAAACTCTGCTCAAACATGAGGTCTTGCACAGGGTGTCCGGACCAGGGCTGAGCATGGAGGAGCGCGTGGGCCTTTGGCCAAAATGCGGCGACACCTGGACAGGTGAAAAAACGATGGAGGTGGGAGTCAATAGGCTCCACACAGTGGGGGCAGCTTTGGTGCTGGAAGGTAGGGCCAGTCTGGTCCCCTGTCCTGTATGAACAGTGGAGCACCCTCCATAAGGTGTTGGACACCTTTGCTGACAGGATGGGGTGATAGACGTCCTTCCACAATTCCTTAAGGTCAAATCTCACGGAGGGAGGGAGGAGCTCAAGGAGTCTTGGGCGGATGGGAGGACGATCTTGGGGGTTGAGGCGAGTTGTGACAACTTGTCCATTGTGCACAATTGCATGGCGACGGGGGCTGAGGCCAGGGCCTTCCCTTCTGTATGGGAAGGCATGGTGGATCCGCGCGCCTACTCGTTTCAGGGCAAGGAGAGCCTGGTTCCAGTAGGGGGATGAGGATGGTTTTAGGCGATGGCCTGGGTGGTTTGTGAGCCACTCCCCTAATGAGGTCAGAGATGCTCTATGAAGACCCAGAGCTGCTGACACTGACTGGCGGAGGGCGGGCGCCCATTGGGGAATGGGGGTCGCGTCCCAGCAGACAATTGGCCATAGGAACTTCAGGAAGATTGTGGTGGCGTGGGATCGCGTGTCCAGAAGCCCTAGGCCCCCTTCATTGCAGGGTCAGGCAATGGTTGAGAGGGCCATTGGTGGATGGTTTGAGACCCAGATCCAACAGCGGAGGAGTACATTGAGCCGCGTATAAAAGGCATCTGTGAATGGGCAGACGTGCGCTAGGAACCAGGCTTTGGAGAGGAGGAACACATTGGCCATCAGAGCTCGACCCTGGGGGTGATGTGCCGCCGGTTCCAGCTGGCAATCCTGGAGTTAACTGCTGCAAGGAGCAAGTCCTCATTGTCTTTTAGCGCAACTCCTTGTTGGTTGGTGAGAACGCCCAGGTGACGGAAGGTACCGCGCTCAGGTTCAATACCAAATGGTGGGGGGAAGGTGGGGGAGCCGACCTGTACAACTGTTGTCTTGGAGGTGTTGATCATGGCGTTGGACGCCTTGGTGTACCTCTCAATGGTCACAGCAGCGAGGGCAACATCCCCAGGGCAGCCAAATGCAATGGCAGTGTCATCTGCAAATGCCATGGTGCGTGTGGGGGCTTTACATGGGACCAGAATCCCTGTTAGCTTGTCCTGTAAGGAGGCCAAGAGGGGGTCAAGGTTGATGTTAAAAAGGATAGGGCTCAGGGGTCCCCTTGCCGGAGACCTTGTCCAACTGGTACTGCCACTGTAAAACCCATTGGCGCCAGGACTCTGGTGTGGAGCTGGTCATAGAGCGCTGATATCCAGCGCCTAGCTGCGGGTGGGAGATGGAAGCGGGTTAGGGAAGCATCAATATACTTGCAGGCTACCCAATCATATGCTTTCTCCATATCCAGGAGAGCCACAAAGCCATTCACCTTACGAAAGTTAGCAGTCAAAGTCACGTGAAGGTCATTATAGTTGTCCCATAACGACCTCCCCGGAATAAAACTGTGCTGGGATGGGGAGAGGCGAGGTGACACCCATTTGGTGATGCGGTTGGCCAGAAGCTTCGTGAAGAGCTTGTGGTCTGTGTTGATCAACGCTATGGGGCGCCAGTTCGCCAGGTTCTCACGGTCTGACGTCTTGTGAATGAGGGTCGTGATTGAGCCTCTGGAGTCGGGGAGGACCTCGCCATTCACCAAGAGTGCAGCGAAGAGGTCGCGGAGGGTTCTGGCTATCACTGCAGGTTCTAGAAGTTACACCTCAAAGGGTATTCCGTCTGGGCCTGGGGCTTTAAGCCGTGGGGATTTTAGAAGGGTTTCCATCACCTCCTGGATGGAAATAGGCGCCAGTAGAGCCTCATCAGCCCGTGGGTCAATGGGCGGCTCTGGAGCCCGCTACAGGAAGTCTTGGATGTCCGATGGGTCCACCTGGGTGGCATGGAAGAGGCTGGAGTAGAATCGGTGTAGTTCCTGCGTGATTTCCTCCTTATCTGAAGTGGTTGTAGTGCCAATCTTCAGTGCAGTAATATCCTGCGCTGTTGACCGGGCTTTCTGTTTCTGAAAGAAGAAGTGGGTGGGGCGTTCCCATTGAGCATAGTAACGAGATGTTGTAAAGTTTGCTGCCCGTTCTTCCTGCAGTGTGAGCTCCAAGTTGAGTGCTTCCTGCGCCGCTTCCCACTCTTCCAACCATCTGGGAGAGGGCGAAGGCTGGCAGTTTCTCTCTAGATGTCTGATTCTGGCTTCCGCCCTTTTGACTCTGGCGCGAGCTGCAGTCATCTGGGCTTTGGCACAGTTGTAAGCAACGCGGGTGATGCCCTCCTTGGTCACCGCCCATCTAGCCTTGTGGTCAAGCAGGTGGGGTGGGGGGAGGTGAGAGTCTCCCGGATGGTCATAGACAGCTTCTCCTTAGTGAAGGGGTTGTTGAGAAGAGCTGGGGCAACCCTAGGCCAGAACCTACGCGACGGTCTAAGTGTGGTGGTGAGGACAACGGTGAGTGACCTGTGATCACTCAGATGGTTGTCACGAGAGATGGGAGAGGAGACGCGGCCAATTAGCAGGGGGCCAATCAGTGCCATATCTATGCGTGACGCTGACTGGAAAGCTCCTCCATCATACTGGATCCTAGTCATGCAACCTAGGACAGACGTGGAGGGTGGAAGCGCATCTATAAAGCCACTCAGGCGAAGGAAATCCTGGAGGCGACTTGATCCAGGGCGTTCCTTTGCTGCAGGGGGGTAAGAGTCACGGACGCGAATTATGGTTGTGTTGGAATCTCCTAAGAGGACTGTATTCCGTGGGAGATTGAGTTGGGGGAGCTCTTCCAAGAGCCGATTTTGCTCTGACCTGCATTAGGCAGGTAGATGCTTGCAGCGAAGAAGGAGAAGTCAGGAGTGGTGAGTTTGGCCAGTATGAGGCGGCCACCTAGATATTGTGAAAAAGAATGGGTTTTAACCCGGGGATTCAAAACAATAAGGGCGGCATGGTTTGTCCAGAAAGATTTGCCTCCAAACTGTTCATTCCATGCAGATTGTTCGTGGGGGAGGATATGGGGCTCCTGGACAGCAGCGATGTCAATTTGTGCTGACCTGAAGTTTCGGAGGAGGCGGGCTCTCCGCTTAAAGTCCCGCAACCCATTTGCGTTGATGGATTGCAGGGCCAGGGTACTGCCATGGGGACTCATAGCTGTTCCCCTCCATGTCCTGGGGGATTGCCAGCGCTTAAACCTGCTGCTGTGAGGCGGCTAGTTTTGAGTCCTTTAGCTTGACTATTAGCTGCAATCCGTGAGGAGCGTCGAGGGTTCTGAGGGGAAGGAGAGGGTGGGGGTGGAGGACCCAGTAAGCCAGCCTAGGATGCTGCCCCCGCTCTGTTGCAGGGGAAGGACCTGAGGGTGCTCAATGGTGACCTCCGTGGTGTCCCCATTTGATGAGTCTGAGTCCATATTCACTTCCTCCAACACTGCAAAGGATCCGCGTGAAATGGACTGTGGGGTTGGGGTAGGACTCTTTGAGGTGGCACTTCTACCTCAGGCCGCGGGTTGCCAGTCCATGCTGGTGGGCATAGCTCCATTGGGAGCTGAGGGTTGATGCGATAAATCACTGGTGGAGGTTGGTGGGGGTGCCGCGGAGCCCTGAGTGGGGGTGGCTGACGAGGGGCACCCTGTGGGAGATGCCTTGCGCTTGGTGAGCGAGGGAGTTGACTCTGGGAGATTAGAGGGGGTGCCCATTGGAAGGGGGGCATGAGCGCGAAGGTATCCCATACCAATAGTGGGGTTAGCTGTTTCAACTGGTAGGCGTAAGGCCTCAGGGGACAGGTCTTGAACGGGAACCCATTGTGTGGGTTGTGGAATTGCTGCTGCAGCCACGTGGGATCGTTTTTGGCCTGGTTTAGGCCCCTGGGTGGTGGCTAAGAGGGCTTGTTTTCGAGCTGTGCAGCCACTATACAAGTGTCCAAGGGCGTTACACCATGAACACCGGGGGCACGCCTGATCAGGGTCGACAAAAAGATCTCAGGGCATGCCCCAACTACCGCCACACGAGGAATAATCTCAATGTTGCGGGATACAGTAAGGGAGGGGATGAACGACGCCCTAGCAGTGCGAGCTCTTTGAGTGGGAGCATAGTAAGAGGGGACGCTAAAGTCCACTGAAAGAACAGACCCAAACTCCATTAAACCACGATGGAGTGCCAGTTTAAGAGACTCAGGATCAACAGTCGTTGGTAGGTTGGAAAAAGTAACCCATGAAATTTTTTCCAGGTGAGAGCGTGTGCAGGAGATGCGAAGAGATCCGCGTGGAATAATGACCTGGAGGGTGGCAGCATGGTCAGCAAGGGCAGCTTCAGTGAAGCCCACATCGATGTAGTGGCCCTCCACTGATTCATGGATGGTGGTGTTAATTGGGAATGTCTCCGCAATCGCTGCAAAGTATGAGAAGTAATCCTCTGTATAGAATTCAACAGGGTTATGCCCATAATAAAGGCGAATTGCGTGGGAGAGGGTTGAGCGAGGTAGAGCTTTTTGCGCTCTAGTTTCGGCCCATTTCTTCTTAACATCAGCAATAAACGCCACTTCACGGGGATCAGCTTTGGGTAGCGTTGGTGCCAGAGGTTTTTGCCACGCCCCAGTGGCTCCTTTGGTACGTTTGTGTTTGCTTTGGGATGCAATTGCAGGTTGAGTGTGAGCTGGTGGTTTGGACAAGTTTGCAGAGTTCCCTTGTTGCTGGAATGTTACAGCAGTCGCTGGTGTTATATTAAATTGAGGGGTGGTTTTTGGGCCTCGCTAAATTGGGGAGGCCCATCCAGATTGGAATTAACTCCAGCCAGTTGGGAGGAGGGAGATGTTTCATCACCATCCCAATCTATTTGGGTAAATTCAGCCCGAGTATTTGCTGTGATTTCGTGGGCAAAACTCACTGGCTGATTAGTGAATTGGTCATTTTCAGCATATGGAGATAAAGTGCCGACTTGAGAAGTGCCGATTATGGGGTTTAAATGGGACGGGTGAGATTGGAACTGGAGTATAGTTCCAAAATCTGAACCATTTAAATCTCTATTGGGAAAAGTAGATTGTCCCTATTTGGTGCTTAGTGAACCAGAATGTGCGGCTAATCCAACCTTACATCCGAGGGTTTGTGGGCCAGGTGATTGTTGGGCCTTGCTAAATTGGGGAGTCCCATCCAGATTGGAATTAACTCCAGCCAATTGGGAGGAGGGCGATGCTTCATCACCATCCCAATATATTTGGGTAAATTCAGCCCGAGTACTTGCTGTGATTTCGCGGGCAAAACTCACTGGCTGATTGGTGAATTGGTCGTTTTCAGCATATGGAGATAAAGTGCCGACTTGAGAAGTGCCAATTACGGGGTTTAAATGGGACGGGTGAGATTAGAGCTGGTGTGAAGTTCCAAAATCTGAACCAAACGAATCCTCATTGGGAAGAGTAGATTGTCCCAATTTGATGCTTAGTGAACCAGAATGTGCGACTAATCCAACCTTACATCTGAGGATTTGGGGGCCAGGTAGCTGGGTATCGCCCCTCATGGAGGGAGCCAGAAACACGGCGTCAGCAATAATAGATGGGGCTGAATTAGTTGACACAATGGGGGAGGTGAATGCCTGGATGGGCTGAGTTGCATTCAACTGAGCATACGCCATTAAAACAGCGTGAGTGATGGCCTCCTTGGTTGGAGGGGGCCCAGCGGTTTGGTGGGAGGCAGCGCACACAGAGCTGTTAGGCGTGCAGGTTGCAGAAGTGCGATCAGGTGAACTGGCGCTAGTTGGAGTAGCTCCAGGTTGGGGGTGGTGCCTGCTTTCATGGCTGCTGCTTGAGAGCGGGTGATTCTGGTTGACCCTGAGGTGGGTAACCGAGGGTTGCTTCGTTTGGGGTGGTGCTGGCTCGTTTGGCATAGCCTGCGGGTTCTTTTGCAGGGTTTCTCGCCATATTTGCTAATAGTTTTCGTAAATCTCTTTAGTGGAGCTAAATTTCAGGCTGAATTGATTTTCGAAAAGTGATGCTTAGCAGAAAGAGATTTAACCTCCTGAGGTTGACTTTGCTAATCAACTTGTTACTCAATAATACTCATATAGGCCTAACTGCGACAGTTAATTTATTATCTTCTGGTGATTGTTTTGGCTTATCTTCCAGTCATATATTTCTTGAAATTACCCCCCTTTGACTGGACAATAAGCCATACAATGTTTTCTTCAATCAACACAATGCAGCCCACCATGGGCTAACAACCACAAGCTCGTGACTTTAACTTATTCTTATGGTTATGTCTTGACGCGGATCTGACCGGCCTTAGGTTGCATCCCACTTCCCCAGTTCCCTCTCCCTCCAGCCAATGAAGGAGAGGCCAAAATGGATGCTATGACCCTTCTGGCCCAGGAGAAGCTCATTCCTGAATTTGTTGGTCATCTGTCTGCATTGTGTGCCCCCTTCAGGGACATCTTGACCCAGTTGTGGTGGGGAAGGGAGTGGAGCCAAGGCCCTTCATTTAACGAGGTGGACCCGCTCCTGGAAGATGGCTTCAGCCATCTAGTGCTTCCATCTCCCACTGAGCCTTATCCTACAGTACTATCAGTCTGACAGATGCTGTGCTTCGTGCAGTGGGTGATAGACATCTGGTCAGAGTCCTTTCCCCACACTCCTACCCACTTTTGTCCCTAGGGGTACACTTCCAAAACAACCAGTTTATTTGCATGTGATCTAGAGTCACCGCAGCATTTGCCGGTCTTGGCGCCAATGACCCATCCTGATACCTCCCTGTCATGGTGCTTCTTGGCAACATGATTTTTTTTCATCCCACAGGTGAGTTAGGGTTGGGGATAAAGCAGCACCAGGTGGCCCTTGAGTGGGCTCGTCGAGCAGCATTTACAACAGCTGCTCCTTTCCCAATTGCCTATCCCAGCATGGAAGACTTCCTCATGGATTGCCTGGCACTGGATGAAGTCTTTTCCCCCTGAGCTGGAACTCAACTTCTTGTGCGCCTGCCCTTACAATTCCATCCCCTCTTCTCAGGTATACGCTGATCTCTTGAGAGCATCAGCACATGTGGTTGCAGGCTTTGCTCCTAGTGAAGCAAGAGCAAGTTCATTCTGATCTTGAGCAGCTAGCTGAGCTATCGCAACCTCACCTGCTACCCTGGGGCCCCAGTCCATCTTCTTCCTCCAGTTATGCTTCCCCATCCTCCCCTCCATTAGCTGGTGCAACGGCCCTAGAGCAGACACCAATACCCTCACCCTCGACATGGCAGCCTCCACCCCCACCACTAACCTGAGAAGGGTCCAGCGAACCCACGCCACTTCTGAAGTGACAAAAAAGAAATGTGGGTCCCACATATACAAGGTAAGACTCACCATAAGAAACTAAAAAATAGAGGGAAAAAGAATACAGCTTAGCAGAAGATTTGAGTTTCAACACCAATAAACGTAGCTTATATACCCACATGATGATGATTATGTTTTTTATTCTTTTATACTTAACTCTATTGTTGTTTATATGCCCAAAGGAATTTTACGTGCACTCAGTTAATAATATGACCGGCTGCTGGGTTCTTGATAGTATAGGCATCAACACCTATTTTCTGTTATCTTAAAAGGGCCAATCCAAATATCAAGCTAGCTTATGCTTCCTTTCAAACTTGTGTTGATCGTGGAATAGAACCATATCCCAACTTAAACTAAGCTAGCCCACTATGCCATACCTGATTTTAAACTGGTTTATAATTTTCTTGGATAAGCTGAATGAGTACGCTTCAGTTTATAACTTAATCAACGTATTTATTAGGGTGGTTAGGTAGCGGTGAGGATCCATTCCGCTGGTATCTTCCATGCAGGCATAGAGCAGCAGGGTAGAGCAGGGTGCCATCCATATAGTAACTGAAAAGGGCTCTTCCCTGTTGCCAAGTGGTAGCTAATATTTTAGGTAAACACAGCGGTAGATAAGAGGGTGCTCCAATCAGAGTGTCTATCTTTTACTAGCTTCTGGAGTATATTTAACAGCGTCCCATTGACCTGTTTGACCATTTCATTACATTTGGGTGATATGGGGTTGTTAGAACCCCATGGATGGCCATCATTCCGTTGATTTTGGGTAGGATTTGAGAGAGGTAATATTAGTTCTGTTATCTGTAAGGATAAACTGAGGGCAACCATGGCACTGAATTACACTTGATTACAAATCATAGTCATATTAACTGCCCCAGATCTCGTATTGCCCATGCTTCAACCCTTCTGGTCAAGGGGTCGATTGCCACTAGAATGTACTTTGACCAGTTAGCTCTCATTGGCAGAGGGCTAATGACATCTGTGGAAACTGTATGCCAAGCAAAACGTGGTTTCACTAACTGGTATGAAGTCTTCTGGTGGAACAACCTTTCCACTTGACACTGATGGCAGCAGTATTTGTTCCCAGCACGTCAAAGCTCATGCTTTCCCAAAAATAGTGAGGGCGCAACAATTCCAACGTCTTGCACATTCCACCATGCCCAACTTCCCTATGTGCGCTCATGATAATGCTAGGCCGCGCCGAGGGTTGTGGGGAGTTTACTGTTAAATTGTCAATCTGCTTATGCAACTCACCATTCCACTGGAAAGTATTGGCTCGCATTTCACTCAACGCCTTGATGATCTGCAGTGGCTCATCATCATACTTTCCGCTGAGCATCTTGTTGTACATAATACTGCTCAGATACGCTGTAACTGCAATAGTTGGTAGCCTCAACAAGCAATCAGCATTCTGGTGTTTTGCTCCCAGTCAGTGAAGGATCTTGAAGTCAAAAGCCTGCAGTTTGAGGGTCCACCTGTCTAAACATCCTTCAGGCTCCTTGAGGTTCTGCAACCAGCATAACGAAGCATGATCCATTATAACTTTAATTTTAACTCCATGCAGCTATACTCTAAATTGCTTATATTGTCATGAAAATGGCAGAAGAAATTTAGATTGGCCTGTCAGTCGGGATGTGTGAGCACCCAAAAAGTAAACCAGAATGCCGGTGGCATTGCCGCTCATAAGACGTTGTATGGAGCTGAGAATTGGGTCTTAATGACTCATCGATGTAGAATGAGAGTGAAAAGGAACCCAATAATAAACCAAATGAAAACAACCCCAGACACTGAGGGTCTTTCTGCAGGGGATTGTACTACTGGGTTGGCTTCTACAGGGTTACTGGTGGGTGGGTTCATTACTAACATAAAGACAAGGGGTGGATCCTTGCTTGAAAATGGTTTATATAAGGCCACAGGATCCCAGTATATTGATAGATGATAGTTTTAATAATGGGGTTAATTTTCCAGAAGTTTATTGCACGTTGAGTCCAGTTGACTATGGTGGGATTGATTGTAATCATCAAAACTGGTAATGCCCATCCAGTGTAGGGACTGACAGGCCACCGGGTTAGTGCCATAAGGACTTCAGAAAAAGGATTTAAGTAAGATAAAAAATTGGGTTTTTAGCGGGAATTTATTGGAAAGGAAAATAAAGATAATCAACCAAAAATTTCCTCAGTGTGAAGCAACTGATTAAATAGTGTTCAATATGGTAGTAGGTCCAAGCAGGGATCAGAGCCCTCAAATTTGACCTAAACTGGTGAATTTTCAGGGGAGGGAAAATAATTTTAACTAAAACTGACATCAAAGGATTTGGTGGCAGGCTGAGTCGCTATTGGTTCAACCACAAATGCCTGGACCGAGGCTTGACTGCATTTTAGTTGGTTGACATGACAGCATCTGTCCTGATGAGGAATGGGAATTTCTGGGCCACCCCACATAGGGGTGATCCCAATTGGTTGGAAATAAGTTTGGGATGCCCAACCCATCCATGCCCAGTCGCTGGGGCATTTGTTAAGTCAAATGAGTTATGTCAACTGCAACTTCCAATTATTTAGATAGGGTTTTTGTATTATCTGTAATAGTTCCCAAAGGTATCATCTGCTCATTGGGGATTATCCCTGACAAATTTGAGGGGTATTTGGCGTCAGCAATGGTACTGCTAGATGAGTTATGTCAACTGCAACTTCCAATTATTTAGATAGGGCTTTTGTATTATCTGTAATAGTTCCCAAAGGTATCATCTGCTCATTGGGGATTAATTCTGACAATTTTGAGGGGTATTTGGCGTCAGCAATGGTACTGCTAGATGAGTTTAAACTGTTGGGAATTCTGGCCAATAATTGGATACTTGTCCCTTATTGACTATTATTTTCCAATCATCAAGCTTTTTTCCCATCATTTTTGAACCTTTCATCTTTGATTTGGTAATTTTGGCACAAATTTCTCAATTCAGCAGACAAGTTTGGAAGAGGTGAGCGCGGGTACCGTGGAAGGCATATTTAGAGGGAGTGCTGTTACCTAGTGCTCATCTACCATGTGAGCGAGGTCCCCCTGGGTGACAAGGGGTACAGCCGCCCTCTTTGGAACCTTCTTATTTGGAAATGGGAAAATCTCCCGATCCACGCACAGGAGACATTCCCCTGGACTTACATATAAGCATAGATCTCCGCTAAGCACTCCTTCTCAGTTACAGTATAGTTACATTCATGGCAATTCAGGCTCCAATTGCAGTATGCAACGGGGTGCTCTTCTCCCTCATCGTCCTTTTGGGATAAGACCGCCTCCACAGCAGATTGAGATGCATCCATCTGAACAATAAGTTCTTTATTGAAATTGGGATAGCGTAACACTGGCACACTTCTCAACGCCATTTGGAGTGTATCAAAGGAGCATTGTCACCGTTCTGTCCATTCAAATGCAACATCCTTCTCATGTAACACAAACAGTGGACCTTTAATACAGCTAAAGGTAGGGATGCGGCGCTGGTAATAGCTGACCATCCCCAAAAATACCTGGATGTCATGCTTACTGGTGGGCGTAGCCATTTTTTGGATAGCCTCTACCTTGGCAGGTTGAGGTTTAGCCCTGTCGCATCTACTACAAAACCAAGGTAATCCAGATGGTCCTTGAAAAAGTGGCATTTCTAGGGCTTGATATTGATATTGGCCTCAGCCAACTGATGAAATACCTCCTCCAAATGGTTGAGTGCTTGGAAAACGTGCGAGAGAATAGATTGATGTCATTAAGATACAAGAGAACACATGACAATTTTATGTCACTTAGAATGGTATCCATGGCCCATTGGAACGTATCTGGGGCATTACACAGCCCTTATGGCATATGGGTCGATTGGAAAAGTCCCTTGGACGTGATAATGGCGCATTTCACATGTTCAGCCGCAGGAAACTTGGTTTTCCAGTAGCCCAATATCAGGTCCATTGCCTGGAAGTAACAGGCTCCACCTAGTTGGTACAGTGCATCATTGATCTGTGGTAAGGGATACAAGTCTTTCATGGTGATGCTGTTAAGCTTCCAGTAGTCTATTACTACCTGTTTGGTGCCATCCTTCTTTTTGCAACTTGAAAAGGTGAATCTCACAGACTTTTTGATGGTTTGAGCATTCCTTGCACCAGCAGCTTTGCGATTTCCTCAGTTACTACTACCTCAGCTGCCCTCAATTGGCAGATCGGCTGCGACATGATGGGGGATGATCCCCAGTGTCCAATCGATGAACCACCCCCTTAGTGCACCCTAAATCATGGTCGTTGACAGCGATTATTTCCTTATATTTTTTGAATAAATATATCGCCTGATCCTTCTGTAATCCGTTAGACTGGGTAAAATTTCACGTGGAACCACTGTCATTACGCTGGAGTGTGAATTGGTCAGTAACCCAAAATTATCCAGCGACCCAAACTCATGAACCTGAAGGACCTCCTCAACTGGGGTCAGGTGTAAGTACACCACTATTTGATGTCAGCGGATTTGCATAGTCTGTTCTGAAGTTTTGCTACCAAGAAGTTGATCTCCCCATGCCCCAGAAGTATAATTCCTGGAGCCATGTGGGGCTCATGCCGCAATTGCTGATAGGGCCTAATGACCTCCCCATATAGCCCAGCAGGCACTTCCATCTCTAACTCAGTGCTTATAATTAATTTCCAGAGGAGATCGATATAAAGCCATCAGCTCTAAGTGGTAAACCTTTTTATTTAACCGAGGTAAGCTGACCAGGGGACAGACATTACCGAATATATGTGAAACTAAGAGAATAGCTAAGAAATATAAAAATTGGGCACCCCAGGGTACTCAAGTTACCCCTGTTGCCAGCGGGACTGCCAGGTATGGGGGGTTGGTGCACTACTCCGAGGGGGTTTCCCCTGCTATGGAGCAGGTGTGAAGGAAAGGGTCTGCGTGGAGGAACCAGAGTGGGAACCATGATTCTATGAGCGCTTTTTGTCTTGATCTCATATATCCATAGAGCCAGGCTTGGAAGTGCTCTAGTAAGTGGACATGGAATCTGTTAATAATCCCATGAATGGTTGGGACCATGCCCTTGAACGCATCTAATGCAATTGTGTTTTGTCCACATTGCAATGGGTATTATTAGGGAGCGGAGTGTAGATGGGATTGGTGACTCGATCTGGAGCGTGAAGATACTCTTTGATATCGAGAATTCCTGTTCGTTTTGAATCTTGAGCAGGCGTGCGACTTCCTGCCATATAGCTTTGGTTGGGGGGCATGTTTCTAGGAGGTGATGTAGGGATCCTCCCCTCCACATACTGCACATGTTTTGTGGAGGGAGTTGGAGCGGTCCGCCGTCCTATAGGTCCCTCTCAAACAGCGCCAGGCGTTTGCTCTTATCCTTGGTTGTAGGAGTGGGTGGTGTGTCATTTTCCACATTGCTTTCTGTGTGGTTAAATCATAGGGAATGTCCAGCATATCTAGGTATTCTATCCTAGCTATGCTTGGGGTTGTTGCGAGCATATCCCTCTGGGGGTGGTTTTCTGGGTTTCTTGATTTGAATTGGGGGCTGGGTCGTCCCCTTCCCTGTATAGTACCCATATTCTTATGGTCCATCCCATACAGCGAATAGTTCGGAGGATATGTTTGAAATGAGGGGAGGTTCCATGTGGACCCGTTGCAGTAGGGTGCTTGGCAAGGTATGAAAGTAGTCTGGGTGGACTATGTGGGTTGGTTAATTTGAGCGCCTGTGCAAAGTTAGTCCTTGCTGCTCTGGACCAATGTTGTTGCGGGAGGTCTGGAGCAAGGATTTCCTTTATCCAGGTACCTAGGATGTGATTGGCATGGCTCTCAAAATCTATTAGTCCCATGCCTCCGCTTGAGCGTGGGCCAAATAGTGTTTCCATCCGTATAGGAGGGTGAGAGCCAGTCCACAGCCAGCCCTGGATAAGCGCGCGAATTGAGGTTATAAAGGTAGGTGAGAAGGCTATCGCATGGGCCTGGTACCACAGTATTGGGAGGATGAGCGAGTTAGCAACTGTAACTCGTCCTGTTAATCCTGGTGTTCTTCCCTTGAGGGAGGCGACGCGTTTGGATACCCGTTGTAACAGGTTACTTTCCATTGTCTCATTAGCATATCCCCCTGATTCTAGCCAGATTCCAAGGTGTCAGACAGGAGTGGTGGTGAGAGGTGTTGCAAAAGGTAATATAATTGGGTTTTTTCTTCGAGTGTTGGTGTGAGGTTCTGATGTTGTGGCCCAATTGTTTGTGTATTTGCCTAAGAGGATGATTTCTGTCTTCCTTTTGTTGAGCGATGCATTGCTCACCTTGGAGTATTCCTCTAGAGTGTGTTCCAGCTGTCGGGCATCTTCATTGTTTGCTATACCTGCTATGCAGTCATCTGCAAAGGCCAGTATCTTGACTGTTGGTTGTCCTTGTGCGGTTATCCCCATGAGATGTGAGTCAGTTACTCGGAGGAGCGGGTCAAAGCTGAAATTGTATAGCAGTGAGCTGAGGGAATCCCCTTGTTTGAGCCCTCTGTGTGGTTTAATCTTGTTTGTTAGGAATCCAGGGCCACATACAGCCATGGTTGCAGATTCTGTTAGGAGCATCGCCCATTTTATGAATCTTGGTGGGAGTTTGAAGGCATGTAGACATTCTTTTAGGTATGGCCAGCTAACACGGTCATACGCCTTTTCCTGATCCAAGAAGAACAGAGCACCAGTTGCTTTGGATTGGCAAATATTTGCAACAGGGTGAATGTTGTTCCATATTGAACGCCCTGGTATAAACCCAAACTGGTTGGGTGATAGGACGTCAGATGCAATTGCGCCTAATCTAGCTGCTAGAATTTTTGTTAGAATTTTTGTGTCAGTGTTGGAGAGTGCATTTGGGCGCCAGTTGGCCAGGTCCAACTTGTCACCCTTTTTATACAAGGTTATAACATAGGATTCATGGCCTCCTGGTAATAGGCGTGTTTCCAACAAACTCTGGTTCATTGACGCCAATAGGAGGGGGGCGATTTGTTGATAATATTTTTTGTAAAATTTGTAGGGTATCCCATCAGGCCCTGGGCATTTCCTACGTGGTGCACCGCGAATTATTTCCCAAAGCTCCTCCCGTGTGATAAGGGATAGTATATTGTAATTTGGTGGTGTACTTTGTATCTTGGCAGTTTGAATAAATTCTTTAATTATTTGTGAATCTGTTGGTGTTTTGCAATATAATTCGGTGTAATAGTGGTGTACTTCTGCCTTGACCTCCTCAGGGTCAGTTGCCACAGTGCCGTTGGTCTTGCAGACCTGTGTGCATGTGGGCTGGTTTCCGTGGAGTGGAATTGGCGGAAAAAGTATGTCAAACAGGTTTCGCCTTCCTTTATGAACTTACCTTTGTTCGATACTTTGATTCTGTGTTGGTGTTCAAAGATGAGATTGTTAAGTCAGGCTGAAATTTCTGCCTATTTGCGTCCCCAATTAGGGCTATAGCCAGATCTCAGAGTATATATTTCCAGGTGGTCTAGTTCTTCCAAGGTACGCTTTATTGTGGCTGTGTCCGCGGTGTACTTGTTTGATGCAATATGTCAGGTTTTGTTGATTAAATCTTTTTTGAAATTTTCCCATGTTCTGATGGGATCCAAAGTGAATGGGGCTGTAAATTCTGGGTTTGTAGCCTTGTTTTCAACCCAGTCAGATATCTCAGGAAATCTTATATTTTCCGGGTGAAGCTTTCTCCAAGGCGACACCTGTGTGTTGGATTGGGTTGGCGCTAACTGCACCATAACTAATTGGTGATCAGAAAAATTGATCTTTTCTTGTTGTAAATTTAGAGATTCTTGAGTGGTGGGATTGTGGGATGAGGATGTGGCCAATACGACTCATTGATATGAGCAGTCCCTCACATATGTTGGGTCTTGTCATATGGGGAAGGATTGGTGAATTGGGAGGAAGAGCATCCTGTAAGCCAAGAGATGCCTTCATTGTGCGATATTTAATGTGTCCAGGTGGGTATCCCCTGGGATTAGGCCATCGATCTGTATTGGGGTTATCCCAGCAGTTGAAATCGCCTAACATGATGATATCTGGTGGGAGGGTGAGGGTAGAAATTTTTTCAAAAGAATATTTTCTCTCAGTTGCAGTGCATGGTGCGTAGATACATGCTAACGAAATTATTTCATCTTGGCATGTGATTGTTGCTACCAGGACTTGACCGTGCAAGTGTGATGATGAATTTGTAATTTTAAATTTTTTGTTGTTTTGGACTATCACCCCACAGTGAGATGTCCATACTGATTGTGATGGTGCGACCCTGGTTGACCAGGATTCTTCTTCCCCTTGTAGGCAGTGGGTTTCTTGGATGGCCAAGATGTCTACAAGAGGTTTTCGCAGGAATGCCAGCTTTCTTGGCTTGGGACGTATGAGCCCTGGCTCCTGCAATATTTAACGTCCCTATTGACACTGAGGTGCCCGTGGCGCCTCAGGAGCGGTTGGGAGGACCCTCTGGTCCTATCCCACCGCGGCTCATTTTGGCCATGCTCCGCGTCTGTACTCCAACTCTTTCACTGCCATTGTTAGTTCCCTTGATCTGACCCAATGATTCAAGGGAATTGCAGTTTTTTGCATTTGCATCAACTTTTCCTGCACAGGTCTCATGTTGATTTGATGCAGGTTGTTGTTTGATTTTATATTTTTGAGGTTCAACTTTGTTGCATTGTGCACCGCATTTTCACCCAAATTATGGTTGCATCGTTCCTCAGTATGTGCATGACTGATGACGCTTTGTGGCTCAGTCTGGTTACTGTGAAAATTTTTGACCTGGGCATATTGTTCTGATTGGTTGGTTTGGTGAATATCTGAAATATCCTCCTGAATTTGTCCATGGTTAATGGCGGATTCCGCGTGTGCCACCGCTTCAGCCGCTGCTCTCTTGCGGGCTTTTTGTGCTGCTTTACGCTGTTTACTTGTAACTGGGTCACGATGGAGTATAGTCCAACTTCACCCCAGTGGAATGGGTGGTGGCCATCAGTCATTTTGGCGAAGTTTTCATTATCTTCGTCCATAGCTTCTTCACAAAAATCATTTTCCATTAAGCCCTCTTTTACAGGGCATGCATGTTCCTTGTGGCCCAGTGAGCCACAGTGGTTGCAAATGGGTGGTGCGCGTTCTGGTGTAACTTGGAATGCAGCTGACTGGCCCCCATCTGCAAAGTGAAATTCTGCTGTGTGGGGAATTTTGGATAAATCCTCTTCCACTTCTGGGAAGGGGTTGATTACAGCGATAGCTTTGCCCGTGCACAGGTTGGGCATTAAGCGAAATTGCTGTGATTCAAGTTGTTGGATTTCTCCGTAGGCCACAAGATCTTTGCAGAGCTCCTCCTTGATTACCTTATGAGGAAGGTTGGTGGGGAGCGAGTCAAAGGAGATGAACAAAGTTTTTGCTTTGTTCCATCTGGTGCGTGCGGTGCACACAATTTTTTGCCCTCAGGGGAGGGTAATTTCACCGCAGATTTTTGCTGCGGCATCAGCTTCATTGGCTGTTTCAAAACCAATATCAATCCAGCTGCGGCCCATGTTGTTGGTGGCTACGTACACCGCGTGAGGGAAAAGTGAGGGCTGTGCCTCACATGTTTTCTCCCACAGGGTTGGTGACTCATCCCCAAGGAAGAGTCTGATCCCGTGTTCCACCTTTGACAAAGTTTGGTTGAATTGAATGTACATGTATTGCGCGTGCTTTACAGTAAATACCATAAACCCAGATGGTGTCTGAGTTTGCGATTTCTTTTCATATTGGGTTCCTGGTCCCCCTCCAGGGCGTTTCTTGCCCTTAGTTGCACCATTAAGTGCACCGCTTGCCGCGACGCTCGCCCATGTTGTATTATTTTTGTTATCAAAGTCGCCCATCTTTCCTGTGTGTGATTATCCAAAATTGCTGTTCAAATTGAATCATAGTAACTAAAGTGATTGTTACCAGAAAGAAAAGCTTTCTAAGTGGTAAACCTTGATATCTATAAATTTGATGAGTAAGGGCATGGGTCTTGCTCTTTAGTCGATAGTAATGAACTGGAATCATCCCATCACCATATGCAAGGTTAGTGTGACCCATGTGCACTGGATCCTTCGGAATTCTGCTGGAAATGAAGTATATTGGGATCTGCTGCCTCATAATTTCAAAGGCTCCACTAGCATATCGACAACAACCCCAAAGTGGCGCGTAAAAGTGGTTCTTAATTAACAGGTCATAGTTATTGTTAGGTAGCGCTATTGCTAGGGCTACAATGACAATTGACCCAAACTGCAAGGGTAGCACGCTGTATGCTCCTTCAGAGACCGTGCTTTCCGCGCCTTCAGTCCCATACACCATATGATGTTCCACGTCAAGCTTTAATGCCAACTTCGCCACCAACTTTGTGAGCATTTTGTTGATTGAGGCACCTTTATCAATTATAGCCTGAACTCAGGTTTTTTCTACAACAATGCTACATTAAATACACTCAGAGTAAGATGCATTCTGATTGTTTAAAATGTGGGCATTTAATTAATCTCTTTTTCTAAGGAAGCTCAAAATACCCTCCCTGACTTTAAGGTATTCTTTAGCAATAACGCCCACAGGGAGGGAAGCGTTTTACCCCTTTTAAGAGAAGCGCATCAGCGAATAAATCTGGTTCATATGTATAAAGTTGGTCAAACATTTGACAAGCATAAGGATTTGTTTGCTCCTGGGGGCCTGCTTCCACCATGTCCTTGAATTGCGTTCGTGTCAGCACATGTACCCCTCCAACTAGCTGCTGATATAGGAAGGCGTCATTGTACTGAGGAACTTCCGCTGAATGTACAGGGATAGGTTCAGGTGGGACGTTTTAAGTCATAATAGCGGAGTAGAGAGTCTTATCTCTGCTCCTCTCTGCTTTTTCCCTGATAGCACTAATCTTGCTGTATGTGATGGACCATATGGGTGGGTAAATCCCATGCCAGGTGCCCCAGCCAACCACATTCATAACAATTGACCCCATATAGCCTGGTCCGTGATTGTTGGGAGATGGCCCAAGCTGAAAGGTAGACTGGAACCAGTTGGCGTAAACAGATCCAACCTGATAGGTGAACTGCTGATGGAAATTTGGTTGAGGGTGAGGCGCATAGTGATAACAAGGCTGGAATTTCAAAGGGAACTCTGAGCAAGGTGGGGTAATATCTCCAAATAATAAAGTTTGTTAACGGATGTTATAGGTTTCTGTCTGTATTGGGTGGAGAAAAGATAGCAGATAGATGGCGCAAAATGCAAACAATTATAAGAAAGGGCACGTCATCCTCTAAATACAGAGCCATAACATTGTACAGCTCATAGTATGGATTCACTATGGAGGTCATTGCAATATACACGTCTAATTTGAATAAAGTTACTGCCCTGATTAACATGTGGGCTTCCACCATAAATCAATTAGCAAATGTGGTAAGGGTCTCGTTACACTGGAACCCAATGGCCAAGAAATCTTCCTTCCACAGCAACATCTTCGCAGTACCCCCAAACAGCCACAGAACCTTATCATACACTTCCTGGTATGTAACATAACTGTTTAGAAGGTAACAAGTAACTCGGTCTGCATTTCTGACATCCAAGGTGGATAATAATAATTTTTTTCCACCAATCTGAAGCTTCTTCCATTGAAAACTCAAAACGCTTGAAGAACCCATGAACATTCCCATCACTATTAACGGTGGCAGCTTATCACTATAAAATTCTCGAAGAAGCTCATCCTGCCTCTTGAGCACAGTGCCCAGGGCAAGTTTGAGTTCTGCATAACCGCTGGGTGAAGCTTGGCATGAATATTCTTTGGTTAAGCAAGCCTGACGTTCCATGGCCAGTGACTGAAGATTATTTATTGAATATAATTGATCAATGGACCCCCTATAGTGGGCACCACTTTTATAAAATTGGCGGTATAACAAAAATACGCCGAGGGTTTTGCACAGGGTTACACCCACTGATCAATAGAACCAACAATATGAAGATCGTCATCCTCAAATTGATACAATAAACTTTTTAATAAATATAGAGCAATTGCCCCGATGACACTTCTTTATTTAATCTAATATTTTCCGCAGATCCTTCCTAGTCCGCTCACTCACTTCTTACTAACCACCTCATCTCTTCCATCGCCTCATATTGCTTATATCTCGCTACTTATACAATACCACTTTCTCAGCTTAGTAGTTCATTCCACCATATCTCATTGGTTCCAGCAGAGTTCATCAATTATTAATTTCATGATCACCTAATTTGAGGTGGTTACCAATTATTCATCGTGCATTGACATCTTCTGACTGCCAAAACTCTATATCTTTGGTGTAACTTCTACTATACTCCAAGTTTGACTTCGCTCATCAACTCAGATACTCGAATAACTCATATAGGCCTATCTGCAACAGTTGACCAATGATCTACTGGTAATTGTTTTGGCTTTTTGTCCAGTAATGTAGAATTCTCGACAGCCTTGATCAAGATGAAGAGGGCTTACTACAACTGCCTAGTCTGAAGTCAGCACTTACTCCTAGTGGAAAGGTGAGACGGAGTTAAAAAGTTTTATAACAAGTTTGAGTAATATTTTATCATCAAGGAAATATTAATTGTGTTACTGTCCAACTAGAACGTATATAAATACGTTATTGTATTCAGGAACAGCGGGATCATCCCAACATATTTTATTTTTTACAGGCTCTTGATTATAGTTATATTATTTGGAAGACCTCCCTTGTGGACGAATCTCAGAAACATTGTGCTAGAATTAAGGACAAATGGAACAAGATAATTGATAAGCTTACCGCTGAGAGCAGAATCCTTATAACTAAACATTTATCTCATTAAAGAGCCACTAACAAGTTAGAGAAAGTACTACATGCGTTCAATGAAAGAATGCAGATCTGGAGGAACAAGTAAGTTGCCTTGAACGAAAAATGAGGGTTTTAGAGTCGTTACTATTACTTTCAATGAACTTTCTCAAATGAAAGATCTCAGGTAGAATAACTACTTAAATACTTGCAATACCAAATTTCTTACTGTACACATTTTATTAATTACATTTCTTGTTTCTGAGAGCTTGCGCATAGCCCTTAGCTGTTATTGTTATTCATGACATTGAAACCATTTCTTTAGGCCCACGTTCAAATTCAAACATGCTCCATGAGAGTGGGGTAATGAGTCATTATTGTACTTTATGTGGCTGATATTGGGTGAACTAGAGACCAGAAAAAAGTCCAACATATCATTGTTTGTTTGATTCACATGAGACAGGAGGTGTTGGGATTTTTGTCCATATTCCCAGCCTGCTAGATTACCTGGTATCACTAGGGGAAAAATTCCCTAAAACGAAGGAATTGGAAATTGGTTGACCCAAATTTCAGAGGAACTACGTTTGGGGGATTTTAGGATATTTATCTGGTTGTATCCATTTGGGATCATTCTGGATGAATATCTAATATCTCATTGGGTGGAGTGGCTGACGAAATAGGGGCATCTGATAGTGATTAACTATCAGTCGTACAGATTGGGATTGGTCAGGTTTCATCACCAACTTATTGGGAATGTTTAATGAGTTGCGAGGCAAGTGATGCCACCTGCAACTAGAGAATTGATTGGTTGGTGAAGTGACCTGCCATAATGGGTAAAAAGTCCCATTATCTAAACAGGTCACTAGCCAATTATGGTTGATTCACTTGGATTGAGAGAGGAAAACGTTAGGGACACGTTTCTGACTCTTTCCATTTGAGGTCTTGAGGATGTCCAATGTCAGAATCCTAGTCAGGATGGGGAAGACCATTGCTGCTGAGACGAGGATGGGTGATTCAATGGCAACGGCTGCCATTTCATTGAAGAGGTGTCAACAAAGGGTTAGACGGCCAAATCCCCTATAAATTCCCTAGGATTCACTCTAATAAAAGATAGTTAAAACACATATACACATACATTACTACTTTAGACATTATTATTTTTATTATATATTTGGTAATAGTTAGACTATCAGCATCTAGCGTGAAGATTCCATCTCAAGGATATTATTGCAGAAGGCAATGATTGGTAGACTCTCAGAGAAGAGTAGAGATCTGAGTGGGGATCTAGAGATGAAGGGAACCACAGCTAAGGGATTGCTGCCAACTGTGTATTGGGCCAAAGGAGACTGCCATCAGAGGATCTTAATGAAGATTGAGTGGACAGGATTACAGGGAACGAATCCCTATGAGTATGATATCAATTTATTAATTGGAAATACTGGCTGAAGCGTTGGGCCTGAAAATAATTCTAACTCAACTACAGATAATAGTCGTCATACTATATTAAATTATATATATATTCTTACAACGCGAGGTGCATGAGGAAATTGAACCTGTGCAGTAGAAAGATTACTAGGGTTGACCTCCGATAATCAACCCAACGGAGTATATTTTACAAGTTGGTGCTCACTACAGGGGTAGTTGAGTAGAAGAATTTGTCCAGAATGTCATACAAAGAAGAGATGCGCAAGTTGTGAACCAAGATCGCCACAGTGAACCAAAACGCCTTAAACTCTGCGGACTACAGGGAGTTTGCAGCCTTAGAATAACGAGTCACCAAGGTGGAGGAAGGAGTTGACAATGTAGCCAACTTTGGGAACAAGTTACTTGGCAAAATAAGCTTGTTAAAGAGGAAATAAAAGACCTCATCCGAGAGGTCCTATTCCTGAAAATAGAATGTGAAGCAGATCGCGTTCATTTAAGAAAATTTGGTGCAGACATTGAGAAGTTAATGAAAGAAATAGAGAAATTGAAAGCATACAGAAGTGCAAGTGAGTCTGACGTGGCCAGTGATGCCAAAGAAGGAAGTCCTCAAATGATACTTGGGAAGATGAATACCCCAAGAAATATGCTGCCCACATTCAATGCTATTTTGGAGATGACGCCCAAAGTCACTCTGCAAGTGAGCTGAGTAGACAAACCGAGAGAATCAGCCCAAAATGACTCGGAGGAATTCAGAGCAACCCCTAAATTGCCCACACCCATTAGGATAACGCCCCAGCGTTTTTCCGACTATTTGACATGACCATGAACAGATATGGGGATCGTCAGAAGGCGTTGACAGTCATGAACTGCTTGAACACAGATTGCCAGAATCTGGTGTTACCCCACCTGGAGGGGGACAGCTGGTCTTATGCTGAGGCTAAAGTGGCAATAATGAAGGAATTTGGCAGTCCAACCCAATGTCAAAATGCAAGCAAGACTTTATGGGAATTCAATTCCATAAAGATGAGTCTTTGCAAGCTTCACAGATCGATTCTAGCAGGAATCACAGATCCTAGCTGGAGCGAAGGTGTTAGATGACTTTGATGCAAGAATCGCCTTGCAAGCGGCCCTTTGGCCTAATCACAATTTGCATTGAATGATGTCTACTGTATTCATGACTGAGATAACTACCTTGCAAATGGTAGACAATTTGAAGATTTTGGGAGCAACGTTTGATGCTCCAAATAGAAGCTTCAAGTCAAATCTGGTCCAAAGTTCGAATCCCATGAAGGGAGGCGAAGGAGCAAAGGAGACTTTTAACAAAACTGTGCCAGGGAATAAGACTGAGGATTTTAAACGGTAAACAAGAAAGAAAAGGTCTGCTTCCAGTGTGGTGGGAAGGGGCATTTCACCGCACACTGCAAAAAGCTGAAGGATCAAGTTGATGTGGTCCAGGCTAAAGAGACAGCAGTAGCCAAGGATTCATGAAAAGGTCCTACTGTCTAGACAAGGAACAGTCTAGAGCGGCGGAGAAACCTGTTAACTTCCAATATTAATGAAGAAATAGATATTAGTGATCTTTTCGTGGATGATGAGCAGGATCAAATATATCAATTTGGTCAACATGGACATAAACGCCGTGACCAGAGCTGGGGCAAAAAAGATTAACCCCAAAATAGTTCAGGAGGTTGCCCGGCTGTACACCTGACAACTGGCAGAGAAGATTTGGACTGCCAAGAACCTTGATGAGTTAATTGATGTTAACTTAGATGAGGCCAACCTGTCAATTCCCCTTGGCGTGATTAAATTATTTTCCTGAATTATTGGCGCAGATCATTAATACCCTATATTCAGCTAATAACGCCGCAATTCACTCAGTATATACCCTATTACAATACTCTGAGTGTATGTATATAGATATTCAGGTGAATCGAGTAAGGGTACAGGCGGTAGTTGACAGCGGAGCACCCATCAAAATTTTGTTGACCAAGCTAGTGAAGAAGATTAAGATCTCTCTGGACTTGGAACACAAGTAGGAATATGGAACAGCTGGGCTGAACACCACCGTTTCTTGTGGAGCGTACAGTGCACTGCCACTATGATTCAGGTCATTGGTGGTATCTGCACCAGCAATAGTTTTGGCGAACCAAAACTATGATATCTGATCAGAACGGAGTTTCTGCAGAAATACGAAATTAAATGTAACTTCAAGGATAATATGTTGACCATCCTAGGTCAGACGTTACCATTAGTATATCAAAAGAATGGTGAAGCTCTATTGAACTGGAGAAATAACTTCATCAACTTGACATACAATGATGGCATTGTACTGATTCAGTATTAATTAGTTGGTAGGAAGCGACAAGAGATGTCAGCTGAAATCCTAGAAAACTGGGGAATTCCTTTGCAGATCAAGAATGAGAAAACCATATTGGAAGGATCGCAGATGATAGTCAACACAGGGTTGACTCTAGAAATTCTGAAGTTGTTGTATGGAGAAGTCAGAAGCCCCTGGAAGAAGTCCAGAGTGGAGCCTTAGGTGGCTCCTGGGATAATTATGCCAGGCCATGGAGAAATACAAGTTCTCTTGGAAAATTTAAGTGAAAAACTGATGAAGATTAAGAGAAATTAAATCATTGCATTTATTCATTTAATCCTGATGGCAGAATTGAGATGATTCTATGTTTTTGGGTCTTTTGAGGAAATGGGATTACCGGCCAGAGCAGCCAAAAGCATCAACTTATTAGTTGATTGGGAGCAGCTCACAGATCTGCTGGAAGGGCAGAAGAAGGAGGTGCTCGAATTATTTGAGAGATATCAGGAAGTATTTTCTCAGGATGATCACAATCTGGGATGCGCGCAAGGTGTAATTCACAAAGTTGACACCAGAGAAAATTTACCGATAAGAATGGGACTGATCTGAAGATTGAAAGCCACCAAAGTGGTAGTGGAAGATGAGATCAGCAAACTAGTAAAGCATGGGCTTCTAGTTTCATCGTCAAGTCCCTGTGCAAGCCCAATTTTGATCATAAAGAAGAAAGATGGATTGAACCAGGTAGTGATTGGCTATTAGAGGCTGTATAAAATTATGAAGAAGGATTCATATCCCCTACTGAGGATCAATGATGCGCTGGACCGATTAGGAGAAGCAAAGTATTTCTCCATGATGGACCTAATCTTGGGATACTGACAGATCGACTTGCCAGCAGAAGACCAGGAAAAATGTGCAATTATCACTGCACAGGGGCTATATCAGCCAACTAGGATGCCCCAGGGTCTTTGTAATGCGCCTGTGACGTTCCAGAGAGCCATGGATGCAATATTAAGTGACCTGAAGTTATCGTGCGTCCTGGTATATCTGGATGATATCAATGTGTTCAGTAGAACGTTTACTGATCACCTTCAGCACTTGGAGGAAGTGCTTAAGAAACTGTCCGCGGCAAATATGAAGATCAAGCCACGGAAGTGCCACTTCTTCAAGAAGGAGCTTGAATACCTGGGATTTGTGATCAACGCAAATGGATTGCAGCTGCAACCCCAGAAAATAGCAGCTATTGAACAGATGGCTGTGCTGAAGAGTGTCTGAGATATCCAAGTACTCTTTGGGATGGTTGGATACTATAGAAGATTTATTTGGGACTTTTCCCAAATAACCAAGCCTTTATTTCATTTATTAAAAGATCCAAAAAAAGCATTCGTATGGAATGAAGAGGCCCAGGACTCTTTTGATGAATTACGCTGGTACCTGATAAATTCGCTGATTCTGAAATATCTGAATTTTGATTGGGAGTTTATCATTCAAACTGATGCTTCATTGACGGCGATTGTTGCCATACTGAGCCAAGTAGATGAACTTGGGGGATGAACATTTGGTGGTGTATGTGAGCTGGACAATCTCTGCCGTGGAGAGGAATTACACCGTAACTGAGCATGATTGCCTTGTGGTCATTTACGCCTGTAAACAGTTTTGGGTGTATGTCCATGGAATGCACTTTAAGGTGGTGACGGACCACTCTTCATTGCATTGGCTGCATAATCTGTAGGAACCTGAAGGATGACTGGCCCAATGGGCACTCAAGCTTCAGGCTTATGATTATGAGACTGTCCACTGAGCAGGGGCTTCTCACCAGAACGTGGATGGCTTATCGCGGTTACCATTGGTCCAGTTGGTATATCTGCAGGCAGATGAGCTATTCCAGAGAATGGTTGAAGGAAGAATTGAGGACGAGCCTCAAGAAATCCAAGGTGTGCTTCAAAAAGCAATGGAAAACACCAAGATCATGGATGGACAAGTATATAAGATGATAAATGGGAATTGGCTATTATTCCCAAAACCATCGGAGAGAGCAGCAATCATTCAAGCCGCTCATAAGGTTGTTGGCCATGGAGGCCTGAGAAGAACAACCGATCATATTTGCCAGTATTATTACTGGTAATCGATTAATTATGATGTCACGGACCATCTGGCTTGTTGCGTGGAATGCCAACTGCATAAACCACACAAGAATACAACTGGATATTGACAGGTCTGACCTGGATTTGCATGGCACATGGTGTCTATCAACATGATGGGACCGTTGGTGATGAGTACAGGAGGAGTGAAATACATCAAAGTAGCAATCAATCATCTGATGAGATGGGTCAAAACGAAAGCATTAACCCAAGTTGATGCTACCAGTACTGCGAGATTCATCCTGAATCAAGTAGTATACCGGCATGGGTGTCCACAAGTTAAACTGAGCAATAATGGGACCAACTTCACGTCCCATGTGATCCTGAGGCTAAATATAATAATGGGGATCTGGGGAGTCATGTCAGTATCATACCAGCTGGAGATGAATGGACTGGTAGAATGGGTCAATGGGACGTTGGCCATGACGCTGAGGAAGCTAGTTGCAGGGAGAACTTCCACATGGGGAACGTACCTGAGTTTGGTGATGTTTGCCTACAACATCAGTCATCATATGGCGATGGGAAAGATGCCGTTTGAATTACTTTATGGGAGGAAGGATGCGTTACTGCCAATATTATATTTGGTAGTAATACCTACGTCAGGGCTGAGTACCAAACAATACTTGAACTGACTGATGAGTATCCTGATTGATATGTAATTGCAAGCATTCGATACTACCTTAAAGAAAAGGATATGAGTGAAATTGATGGATGATAAGAACCAACTGCCATTAGAAGAATATTGAATAGGAGAAATAGTCTCCTATTGTGATATGCATGGTTTCAGATGAAAAAAAACAAGTTGAATGCATTATGGTCAGGTCCATTCAAAGTAATCGCCAAAATGGCAATCAATGCTTATTCCATCAAGAATATCTTGGATGGGAGAGTAGTAAATTGAGTCCACGCTAAGTATTTAAAGTGGTGGATTGAAGAAAAAATAAAAAAAGAGTTCCCAAAGGACCAATGAATCATTAAGTTGGTCATGTCCTAATAATTAGGTCAAGTCCAAAAAAAGGACCTCTTAACAATTCTAGATGGGTAAGTCCAAAAAAAGGACCTCTTAACCATATAAATCTGGTAGGTTTAAGTGCCCAGGATCCAGTTTGGGGGAAAAGATGGACCTCTGAACCAAAACAAGGTCAAGTCCCATAGAAAAAAAAAGGGGGAAATAAAGTATAAAAATAATGATAAAAGATATTGGGAAAAAAAGAGAGACAATATATTTATAAATTTTATTTTTTATTGATTGTCCTCAGTGCGGGGATGATTCCGCCTATGTCACCTCTTGGGGGAGGGAGGATGGATTGTGATAGGAAGGAATAGCCTGTCAAAATTGATATGCGACCAAACACTTGTAAGGGCGAGTCCTACTCAAAACCATGTTCGTTGAGCTGATGCTGAGCCCTGAGAGAACGTGACTAGGGAAAGGGAAATGGATATGTCAGAAGATGCCAATCGCAAAACCCTGGAGTGGGTTGAAAACCAGCAATAAAGGAAGAGGCAATTGGCGAATAACCCTGAGTAATCCCAATAAGGCACCAGTGCCAGAAGATTTGTCTTTAGTGCCTGCTGACAGGCCTCATCAAGAACAACGGACATGTGAGCCAGCAGCGAAGAAGGAATAATTGAGAGAGGTTGTCAAATCATACCACTAATTAGCGCCATCAACGAAAGATAGTGATGGGAAGCTCCATAGAAGAGGTAGTCATGCAAAGAACGGATTGCATCATGTAAATGATGACTATGGGCTTCACAGAAGCTGAAGCTGAAGCTGAATGACGATGAAAATCAGGCAAGGCTGGAAGCTTTGTTGACCAACTTTGAAGAACTTGGCTGGCAAAGTGGTGAGCATATGTAGCAGTATCCCAACCCAGAAGATTGTCCAGATCCAAGGGATTCAGTGCCAATGACAATGCCTCGGCGACTTGCGCTCAAAGTTCATCATAGGGGAGCTCGGAATGAATGCTGTTTCCAAATTGAAAGCTCAGAAACCAGCACTGCAGGTTGGTAAAATTGACCATGTCAGAAGAGGAACTCAGGGAGCAAATCTGACCTGGCCAGGAATGAACAATCTAAAGCAGTTGGCATAACCTCTGGAGCATCAACGATGATGTTCAGAGCCTCAGTGAAAGGAGCCAAATCCAGAAGGGTTTCAAAGTCCAACTTGGGGATTGACTGTAAGGGAAGAGTTGGCCAAGAGTTATTCAAAATGATGGCACGCCTGGTTTTGGTAGGATTGGATACCGTTTCTGGTAACTCAACAGAAGTACTAGCCCCTTGCACCAGAATAGGCGTATGAGTCCTGTAAGGACCATAGAAGAGGTTCCGCTGAGCATCCTGACTCATCCGCTGGAAGAGGCGGAGGTCCAAATCTGACATACTGTTCAAAAGTTTCTGATAACGAGATTCTGAGTTTGACATATGAGCAGGACTAGAGAGGGGATGTCAAACTGATATAGAAGTTGACATTATGCACCCTACAATCCATTAGGCTCTAATTTTGGGAAACTAATTTCATAAAATTAATGAAATAAGCTTTCTGAGGGAAGAATGACTTACAGCCAAAAGGTTATGAGTGAAATAATGAATGCGAACATAAATAAGTATTCTTAATCAAGCTGCAAAAATGAACATCGATGGCAAGAGTTTCCTGTTTAGGATGAGGAGAGAATCAGGAATTTGAGGACGCCAGACCAAGAAACCTGAATATGATAGTGGGTCATATACCCTGATGGGGGGAAAATTAGATCCTGGAAAAAATATTGTCACAAGCAAATTGATCAGCCTGTCATGACAAGAGGTTGTGGGGACCGCGCTCTGACTAGGCAGCAGCGAGGAGGAAGAGGATGAATGCCATATGCTGAAAGTCATTCCAAGCAGTGTTGAGTATTGATAAGTGTACTCCGCTTGAACCAATGAAGTATTTGACCAGGTGTCTGAAGTGGTGTTTCCATACCCACTTATTTTCTCACTGGAAATATAGGCAAGAGGGGGATGTTTTGGGATTTTTGCCCATATTCTCAGCCTGCAGATTACCTGGTATCGCTAGGGGAAAAATTCCCTAAAACGAAGTGAATTGGAAATTGGTTGACCCTTATTTTGGAGGAACTATGTTTGGGGGATTTTAGGATATTTATCTGGTTGTATCCATTGGGGATCAATCTGGATGAATATCTAATATCTCATTGGGTGGAGTGGCCGACAAAATAGGGGCATCTGATAGTGATTAACTATTAGTTGTACTGATTGGGATTGGTCAGGTTTCATCACCAACTGATTGGGAATGTTTAATGAGTTGCGAGGCGAGTGATGCCACCTGCAACTAGAGAATTGATTGGTTGGTGAAGTGACCTGCCATAATGGGTAAAAAGTCCCATTATCTAAACAGGTCGCTAGCCAATTATGGTTGATTCACTTGGATTGAGAGGAAAACGTTAGGGACACGTTTCTGACTCTTTCCATTTGATGTCTCGAGGATGTCCAATGTCAGAATCCTGTCAGGATGGGGAAGACCATTGCTGCCGAGATGAGGAAGGGTGATTAAATGGAAATGGCTGCTGTTTTATTGAAGAGGTGTCAACTGAGGGCTAGACAGCCAAATTTCCTATAAATCCCTAGGATTTACTCTAATAAAAGATAGTTAAAAATTCATATACACATATGCATTACTACCCTAGAACACTATTAGTTTTATTGTAAATTTGGTAATAGCTAGACTATCAGCATCTAGCGTGAAGATTCCATCTCAAGGATATTATTGCAGAAAGCAATAATTGGTAGACTCTCAGAGAAGAGTAGAGATCCAAGCGGGGATCTAGAGATTAATGGGAAACATGGCTAAGGGATTGCTGCCAACTGTGTGTTGTGCTGAAGGAGACTGCCATCAGAGGATCTTAACGAAGATTGAGTGGACAGGATTACAGGGAATGAATCCCTATGAGTACAATATCAAGTATTAATTGGAAATAACAGCCAAAGAGTTGGCCTGGAAATAATTTTAACTCAACTACGAATAATAATAATCATACTATTATCAAATAATATATATATTCTTACAACGCGAGGTGTACGAGGAAATAAACCTGTGCATTAGAAAGATTATTAGGGTTGACCTCTGATAATCAACCCAACGGAGTAAATTTTTACAGGAGGTTATGTTGCACCACATGGACAGAATTAACACTTGAAAATAGGTCCATAGAAACTTAGCAAAAAAACTTTGGATTTAAATAAAGAATGATTATGTTGAGAAATCCCTCAGTAATATCTGACTTAATAGCTCTTTACAGCTACCCAATTTGAAAAACTCTTTTATATATGCTCTAATTATCATGATAATCAAGATGCTCAATTTAGATAATTATACTTTCAGTTATCTAAAAAGAAACAAGCAACTTCATCTTTCTATTAAATTACATCTAAAAATATCTGTCTGAGAATGTCTTGGACACTACAGAAACTTTACTCAATGTAGCCTTTTTGTGTATACACAAAGTGAATCGTCCATACTTTTATATACCATAATTATTAAGCATAGATGATACTTCCATTTTGGTAAGTGACTGTCCAAAATTTTTATTCTTTATGAAAATTGTTCATTGTGACAAAGACTAATATTCTAAGGAGCACCAAAGCAAGAAGTAGAAGATAAAGAGGAGTTGTCATGGATACAAGCACCTCTACAGCTGACATCCCTTAAGTACCTGACAAGAGTAAAACAACCAAGGAGCAACCTGCATAATTTTTGGTAGTAATTATTGACATTCTGTTAATTTTCAAGACCTTAAATAACCTTTTAATGACAAGTATGAAGAGAATAAGGAGATTTGAAATATTATGTTGTAAAAGTATCACCTGGATAAAAATAGCACGTTGTTTTAAATTCTATAGTTTATTTCCAAACAGAAGAACCAAAAAATACCTAACTGAATTAAGTCTTGAAATCACCCAATGAAGTCAAAAGTGACAGTGATATGGATCAGATAATTGTTACTAAATAATGGACATCTGTACAGGTGCACTCCCATTTTTAAATCTAACTGAGATATCTCGAGATAGAAGAATTAATTAAAATGTCTTTTTCAGGAAAATAAAACCTTGACATTCTTTTAATTATATGGAGGAGAAATTTTAAAATCAAATTGCAGTCTGTACAGGTCAGGGCTTGTGAAATCCTGGAAATGGGTTTTTATTTAACGTGATTTTAACCAAAATGACTTAGAGTATAACCCTGTTTTTAGACTCATTTATAATAATTATTATGGTACTGCTGAATTATAAAGTAACATAAGCCTTTGTAGCTTGTCTTACTTAACAATATGTTTAAAAGGTTGTTCTAACTGCTATTGTGATGACTGTTAAGTTTTAGCTCATGGTTTAAATTAAGATACTTAAAAAGGGAAATCAAGGATATATATTCGCTTATAAAGGTATTCTAATTGTAATTGTGAAGAAAAACTCTAATAATCCTCAAAAAAGCCAAATCTCCTTTACACTCAACGCTCTATCTACTGGCTTTAAACCAATACAAGACCTTCTGTATTTGTAAATGATAGGAATTCCTACTACACAAACAGGACTACTTCTTGGGCAGGCAAACAGACTAAGTAATTCTCATTGGGAAGTATAGGCATGTATAAACTAATTGACAATTTTTAATAATCTTTATAAATAGACAATCTATTAGGAAATAGTAATGAATATCAGGCTTTAATTTGGTTGGTGGGCGTGGTACCACCATCTTATACTCTCAGCATCTCCTGGCCATATTCATATATCAGATGAGTTTGTTTGTAAAATGCCAACTATCTACTAGTTATAGCAATGGCTATGAATAATTTTACCCAATTCAATTCAGCCTTAAACCGACTAATGCAGATGTTTCAGCCCATTTAAAAGCAATCTACTCTCAAAAGTGGAAAATTTTAGGTGTAATAGCAGCATTAAGTCAACGCTCATTTGTTCTAAGATCAGTCAATTAGAGTTTTGTCATACACATGATGAGTAACAATACCTGTGGAAAAAGGATAGCTAATATGATATTTTAGGTAGCCTAATTGGGAAGTTGTCAGGCCACTCATAGCATTTTAGTATCATTTTTGGGCAACTAGTCAAAGTGCACTAATTGTCTATTTCACATAATTAAAACCATAATTTTGTCTCAGTGCATGTATGATAATACTTATTTAGGAATTGCAATTAAATTATTGCCATAAACTGCTTTTCACCCTAGCAGTCTCATATTTAGGCATAATTCATTACATCACAGCTAAATATAACATCACTAATAGGGAAATCTGCAAGCTAATTTAGGAAGAATTGGGGAGGACTATCACATCAGATTATCTGATGAATTGGGAAGGATCAAGGGATCTATCAAGAGAAAAATCTATCATAATTGATGTTTTCTTTATAAAGTTTACTATTCAAACCAACCACATAAATCTTAACATTCCCTCCACTTTACTGGAATATAAACCCTGAGATTACTGATTAACCATCATGTCCATCAACAGCTCCGCCTCTGTATAGTGCACTACAAGAAAAGCCCTAGTCCCAGAGAGCGGCGTCAATTCTTATGTTTGCCTCAGGCAATGAGGCTTTAGTTTTCTCATCTTTAAGCGTGAATTGTAGCTTAGACTTCTTATTTCTGCACTAACCATAGTTACTTCAACTCAGCAGAATACCATTGTGGAATAAGAGGTTATTGATCATGAAACTGCCAGTACATGGCCAATCTAACAAGTTTTCAATCTATGTTTTAATCTACTTTTTCTGATTTTAGACTGTTTTTTTGCAGCCTTAACCCTGTGGATCCAAACTTCTTATTGGTAACTTCTTTGACACAGATACCTCTTAACTGAGTACAGCTTCATCTAAAACTTTATTAAATGCCTAAAGCTTATTTGTCAAGCTTGGGGAAAGAAAATAACCCTCATGTGGCCAGTCTCTGGAGGAAACTAGGGCCAAACTCAAAAGACTTTTGGCCCTGTTCAGCCAAATTTGTCCAAGTATACTTCTATAAAGCCACAAGTTCTTTTTCAGGTGGTAGCATTTTCTGAGATATGCTAAATGTGGGTTGGTTCCACTCAGAAATCATCCCAACTCTGCTTCTTCGCAGGGCTTAAACACCATTATGTATACATTGTTTTTTTATTTGCCCATTAGAGTCACTTTTCAAGACTTTCACAATGACAAAGCTGGTGCTATCTGCCCAAGATGGACTTGCTTGGCCACCTTATGCAGATTCCTGAACATATGCATTTTGTTCAGTTACTACATGTTATGCCTCTTTATGAGTGGTAGTAGTTAAAGGCATATCATGTACATCTAGCAACCCTTAAATTTTATCAGTGAAGAACTGACTTCCTCATGGATTTCTCCTCACTGGTTATTGCTTTCCACCCAATTGTGGCTTAGATTGAATTAAAATCAATGGTTTTTTATTTACTCTTCCCCTTGTTTGATGGGAATCTTCTGATTCAAGTTTGTGGCGCATCTGTCTTTACATAAGCACAGCTTTGTTTCTTGTTTCCCAACATTTGTACTAAATGGAATTGATCCAAACTGATGTAGGATTGGAGCCCAATTGCCCTCCCCTCCTTGAGAGCATAGTATAAATTTTTCTATCAAACATATATCTTTTTTCCAATTAAATATAAACATTTTTCCAATTGCTATGCTTTCTCTTTTTCGTCTCTCTTTTTTTCTTTGATTGGTCAGTTTTTGAACTTTTTTTAAAATTTAGCATGGACTTAATTGTATAGCTGTTTTTTTAGTACTAGATGGTGTATAGCTGTTCTAAATTATTTATATAATAATGTATTTGAAGTTTTAATTTTTTTAAAATCATCTCAAGTGGACAATTCTTATTTGATTTTAACTTTTCACTTGACACATAAATTACAATTTTATACTTCACCCACAACAAAAATTATAAAAAGATCAAGCCTGCTTTTCTGACTTTTTTGTGATGTATTTTAGAGTTTAAAGCTATTATGTGTGGCCTTGGCTTGCAATTTTATAAAGTTTCTGCAAGCTGGACAACATACTTTAGATTTATCATTGTCATGGCTAGATGTGTTAATTGTAGGGACAGATTTTATTAATAAAACAGAGCATGTAGAGGCCAAGGGAAACAAGCTAATGAAATTTTTGATCTGAAGCTCACTCTAGATTAAAACTCTGGGAAAGGGCAACATATGCTCAAGCTGGTTCTGGGGTGTGCGTGATGGTCTCAAGAGCGTTATATCATCATCTCACTGGAGTGCACCAGTTATTTTATAATATGACGGAACATTACATTTGCTGTGAAAATGAGGCTTTGAATTACATTAGATTATCATATTGCCAAATTTGGTAACGTCCAATTACATTTAATCACCCAAGTGCGAGCATACGCAAGTTAAAGTACCACAAAGTATGGTGGTTTGCACATATTGGTTAAATTTGACGCAGTTCATTGACTGATGAAAACTATACCACAATTCTTTATAATTAATGTTTTTGTAAGGAGAGTGTCCATAACTTTCCTGTTCCCAGAGTGGTAGTGCATGGTGCAAAGGGCCAGCTCCAGGGAACTAGTCATTAGTACAAAAGTCACTAGAGCCCAGCAGAGGGTGCTTGAGCTATAATAACTTAGGTAAAGAATGGTTATCAGTAGAGGAAGTAACCAAGAGGGAGCCACACGGTGTTTGGAGGGGTAATGTATAGGCGCTCTAGGCTAGAGGGAACCTGGGCGGCCCAACGGTGCTTATGCAGATAAACTTAAAGTAGTTAAAAGTTAATGTTTTATGTTGTGTGAGGTTTCCTTGAAGAAGTCCATGCACAGGATTGTCCAAGATAAAATAAATTATAAAACGGTGTACTAGCAAAGGGATTTATTATAAGGGAAGTTGACCAACTGGAGAGATTGGTCTTGACATGAGGAATTTAAGAAATTTGGGAAAACAATAATTGAAGGAAGTGGGTCTAAGCTGAGGCACACCAATAGGCGCATGCTCTCATTGGGCAATAAACTGTACTTAGTAATTGACCGAACTTGAGTTTTTGATTGTAGAAGTGGCTGGCCTGAGCTGGAACTTTTGAAAAATGAATGAGTTTCAAGACCCCGCTCACCTAAAAACCAAAGCAAACTGTTTTTGTTTACCACAAAGCTAGTTCATTTTAATGCACCTGTTATACAGGGCTGAACTTCTCTTGCATCCTTAGGACCAATCTGAACATACTTCAACTTAACCCAGCGTTGATCTATGGTATTCTTGAGGTCAGTGAGGCCTGCCAACTTTACCTTTTGGGCCTTTGAAATGCTTCTTTGTCTTTAACGTTGGTCCTACTTATGATGTCATTGTTCAAACATGACAGTTTTTGTCCATTTTTCTTTATCTGTTTGGCTTTAAATAAGAACTACATTTGTTTTAATTTGATTAGATGATCCCTTGGTCTGACCTCTTTACAGACCTCCTGGAGAAGGTCTCTAACAATATAAGTCGCATTATTCTGTCTAAACTTGATATGGCCTCAGTTTTACCCCTGGGAAGGTATTTGCCCTCTGAGTCAAGGTGCCCAAGAGTCCCAGTATTTATCTGATTTGGTTATGGACTCCGCCCTGGGGTCCAACCAAGTCCTCTCATTTTGACATATAGTGATTTATAGAACTTTTTAACTCTCCCCTGGGTCCCCTGTATTAAGGAACGTTTGAGGTCCCTATTTCCTTTGCTGTTAATGAAAAGTTCCCTGATCATGTGGCCGTACATTCCACACCACCTCTTGGTGATTGAGAGAGTTACATTTACTTCCCTGACAAATTATACTGTGAGATCCTGAAGCACATGATATAACAACAGTGATGGGGAAGTATGTTTCTCATAAAGTAGTTGAAATAGAAGCATTATATGACTAAGTGGTACGAGATTTATATGCAACTAGATAAACTGAGACATGTACTCCACTATGGGGGCTTATGTAAAATTAAATTTCTTAGAATGCTTTCAAGAGTTCCATTAACTTATTCAACTGCACCATTTCTTTCAGGGTGATGGGGATTCAAAAGCACACCCCGCTCTTACATCAATACCTTGAGTTTCTGGAGGACATTTGCTGTAAAGTTTGTACGATTATTTGTCAAAATATATTGTGGGCATCTATGTCAAGGTAAAAATTTTTCTAAGAAAGATTTAGTGGTATTTGAAGCCTTAATGTCTTTTATAGATCTGGTTTTAACTCATCTAGACAGGTGGTCTATTGCCACAGCGATATATTTGCTTTTGTGTTGCTTATCATGAGGGGTCCCATCATGTTTATCAAGACAGTATGGAAGAAAAATTTTGGCCAAACTATCTGATGCAAAATATTTTTTAAAGTTGGTTTTCCCTTTTGGCACTCCTTGAAACAACTTAAGGTTTCATGGATATTGAAGTGCATCAATTCCTAATAGTAGTTTTGTTTGAGATAGTCTCTAGTCTTCTTATTTCTACATGCCCAGTGGCCTTATGGGAATCCAAAGGGACGCCCCATCCAGGCAAAAGTTCAAGGGGAAGTTATTTTTAAATCAAATGACTTTGGCGAGAACTCCATTTTCCATATGGGTATCTTATCAGAACTATGAGAAACTTTTCTGTACTGGCTCGAGCTCATCTCCAAAAAAGAACTTTACAGGTTATTTTTGGAATAAGACATATGCAGGATGACTTAAAGTTGCTACAATTGACAGGCTAGACAAGCAATCAACATTTTGATGCTCAGCGCCAACCTAATTCCTAATAGTTTATTCTTAAGAATAAGCATAAGCACCCATAGAGCTTGAAGTCCTTCTGGATTTTTTGATTATAGAGCCAAATGAGAGATGTGTGGTTAGTAATATAGTAAAATGGGTCCCATGTAAATAGACTTGGAACTGCTTATAGGCATATATAACCTTGCATTCCTTTTCCCATCTGAATTGTATTTTAAGTTAGATGGATTCCTCCCATGATATCTAAAATTAGAGGTTTTGCTTTTTGGATAGAATTGGCAAATGATCGCCTAGTTTCAATATTATCATTTATAAGAAAGTTACTGATTTGTGCTCCTCATTTTATTTGGGTTGAGCTACTCTAAAGTGTCTGGGATAATCCCTGATGAATTTTTAATTTTCAGTAATTTGACACCAACAACAGAGGCTGAGGATGTCAATATAATTATTAATCTAGATTTATGGCAAAATTACTAATACTTCATTGGGTTTCAAGATAAGTGGCGACTGACACCAAGGATTCAATCATTTAACCAATTTGGAGTTACTAGCGACTTAAGCTGAGGATAATCATATTGCCAGCTTTTTACTAAGGTTTTCAATTATGGTGAGCAATGATAATTCTGCCACTAGTATTATGAATATAAGTGATTGATGCTGAGGCTATTCAATGATTAATTTATAGTAATATTTATATAAGATGGAACCAGTGACTGATGCTGAGGATTGATTGAACTAGTATTTGGCAATGTTTGAGATGAATTTTGAGGGGAATGGAAGCCAGCGGAACGCTGATGATAGGGTTGGTTTGCCAGCAATAAATGTTTATAATTGTTGATAGACGCGCATTAATTTGCCAATGAAGTCGCCTAATTATAAATACCTTAAGTTTACTCTTAATAAAGATAGTTTCTATCGCCTACTCTTTATTTGTTTAAAGGAATCCATAGGGTAACCACAGTGGAAGGGTAGGCTAGAGATCCCCCAGGTTAGGTGCTGGTGGATGCACCTAGGGTGTCAGCGCTACCAAACCCAATACCTGGAGCTACAGGGAAGCCCCACGGGAACATGGCCAACTGGCCACCAACAACGAGGGACTTATGGGGATTAACCCTGAGGGGGATGATAAGACAGAGCGAGAATTACCCAGAGAGGTTTAGGGCTAGCTGTGTGCCTCCCAGAGGGTTAATTGTGCAATAGATTAAGTGCTGGTCTTTTAAGTCAGTTGGTTGCCTGTGGAACTGTTGTAAAAAGGTAGTCTATGAAGGCGAAACAGCAAGGGCCAACAGTCATCTTACTGTTTGGCCTGGCACACTAACAGTTTTCCTGATGTAACAGATGTAAAAAAGCGCAACACCATCAAAGATAAAATTCCTCTTATGGATGTTTAGGGTCAATTGGCGTAGGATACATGATGCTCTTCACCATTTTCATAAACATTGGAATAGACATCTCCTACTGCTGTTAAGAAATGATTAAATGATAGATTCATATAAATAAAACAAGGTATCTCAGTACTGGCATAGCCAGAAAGTTTAAACGAAACTGGTCAAACTCCTGTTAGCAGGCCAAAGTTCACTCAAAGTGTATCTTATTATTGATTAGATAAAATAATGGTTCCCCATTTTCGCCGGTTTGGAAATATTGGCGATAATAACCAGTATTTTAAAAAACACTTGTATATCTTGGATAGATTTGGGCCTCTTCAACTTCAAAATAGCTTCTAGTTTAACCGGTTGTGGCCAAAGGCTTTCCTTATTATAACGAACCCAAGGTACTACAGCTGGTCTTTAAAGAACTTTCATTTCTGGGGCTTAACCTTTATGTTTGAAACTGCTATTTTCTTGAAGACCTCTTCCAAGTGCTCAAGATGTTTTTTAAGTATGGCTGAAAATGGTGATGACAACTATTCTAAAAGTATGCAAACCAGCTTTAGATTGCCAGGGATTTTGCCCAAAGCCCTCTGGAATGTTTACAGAGCTTTGCAGAGTTCTTATTGTATCTTTGCTGGTTGAAAAAGACCTTCTTTAATAGTGATATTGAATTTTCTCATTTGGCTTTGATCAGGTCAATCTTTCTTTATCACTCATTGAATCTATTGCTGAAAGAAATTTTCATCCCTGAGCTTATCCAAAGCTTTTACAATCTGTGTAAAATGGTAGAAGTCACTTTTCATTATGTTATTTGAGATCATAAAAGTCAATAACAACCAACATCAATCCCACCTTTCTTCTTAATGATCAGAATTGTAGCATCCCACAAACTTTTTTTTGGGTATAAGAATACCTGATCAAGATATCCTAAATTTTTATGATGGCTTCATTGCCTTAGAACGTCTATTTTTCTTGGTCTGATGGGAACATGATCACCAGTGTCTGTAGTGTGGATTATGCCTCTTGTGCATCAAAGTTTAAAATCTTTCTTTTCAGAAACTTTCTGATATTTCTCAAAAGACTCTTAACTTGATCCTTTTCTTGTTCATTTAATTCTCCCAAATTGGCCACAAATACAATGTTATGTACATAATATATATCATTTTCTGAAATCCCTAGCTTATCCAGTTTTTAAACTCATGGAAGGACCAGATCTCCATAATAATTAGGTTGGTTAGGCAATACTAATCCTTTGATACAAATTTTCCTATTTTGCATATTTTCGCAAAGGGTTTGAACTTCCTGATGTTCTAGAATACTAGTCCCAGGTGCTATGTTAAGTTTGAGATAAGTTCAGGGCCAAGGTTGATAAAATTCCTCATAGAGCCCTTCTAGGATGAAATTGTTAACCTGCCAAGGACTATTGACTCATTCCTAAGTATGAGGTTAGTTTCTTATTTGATCTAATTGTTATGCCCTTAAACTCATGGATCTGTGTTAGCAATGATTTGACTTGGTGTTTTGACTAAGGGCGTTTAATGGGGATTATGCCATCCCTATATGCCATATTGATGAACAGACTAGACCTTTTCTGTTCCAACTTCACGCTCCTGGTATAATAGCACGGAAATGTCTGGTTGAGTATAGTTAAAATGTCATCCTTATGGCTGGTGACTACTCCAAATCTTCTCATAAAGTTTTATTCTAATTAAGTTGAAAAATCTGTTGGGCAGAACTATGGCGGTGTGGACGCTACTGTAGATCCAAAACTTATATGTAAAGCACTGTACACCTCAAGAGATTTGGTAGTATGTAATCCTTCAGTGCCATTTTCTTGGTGATTCACAATATCTGGTGCTATACCAACATTATCACCAACTTAGTACTGCAATAGTTATAAGTGCACCACTATCAATAACAGCTCAATCATGGACCTTATTAACAGTAATACCATCTTAAGTACACTTAGGGTATGTTTCAGAAGTTATATTAGTTGAATATCTTTGGAGATGTCCATCTCCAAAGGAGATTTGAGACATAAGCAAATCTCAGGAAATATTTCCGCTAGAGTCTGAATGAGGATAGCAACCTGTACATCCTTTAGGGATAAAAAGTCACTAGCGCGGGTAGTGCTTAGGTCAATCTCATGGTCTTCCACTTGTTCAATGTACAGTTTAGACAATTCAATGCAGGATTTATTAAAAAGTCTTTTGGTTTTGTCTAAATTTGATATAGTCTTATCAAGAGTAGATTGTTGACACTATACAATGCATTAGATCTTCTTTAAATTGATCAGCCACACAGTGTTTATCAAAGTTGGTATTGTGTTTTTGTTATAGTTGGTAAAGTAGAGCATTCTTTCTCTACTATACCTGTCTTTTCCCAAATCCGTCTCCTTTTTACTCTTGAGCGCAACGTTAACTCCATGTCTAGTCTCAGTGCAACTATAGCATATGTTTTCATAATGCTTCTTTCTGATAGACCATAGAAAGGTTATGGTTTTGGACTGAGGCCGCTCTGGTCTTGGGCCTTAAGCCTTGTCGTTCTTCCCCTGATCACAAGGTACATGTTATTAGTTGAAAGGAAACGCTCAGCTATAGATTGTTTGAGCAGTTCAGTGCCTCAAGGCTGCTTTCACAGCGGCGTAGGTATCCACAATCCTTTGTGTCTCATATTAAATTGAAGGCATGTATCATTATGCAGTGCAAATTAAAATAGGTATTTACAGTATGCTCTATCAAAACTTATGTTTCAAAACTGGTCGTAGTGTTCGAGCTATGTGTACTTGTGCTTTTTGATATAATCAATCTGAGAAGTCCTTAATAGTCTCAAATATTCTGAATTTAATATTTAAGAGCTCTGTCTTTCAGGTCTCAAGTCTTTTAGACCTCCAACCTCTTAGAATACTGCTTTCTTGGCATCAGCGTACAACCACAATTATCCAATTATGGCATCACAAGTTTGCAACTGTGATAGTCCATTGAATTAGTCAGGTTATATGCTTTCACGTGATACAATGCCCTTCTTATTGACACTTTAGGAGCTTTAAGAAGGTATGGATGTTACCCTCTTATTCATATTTTGTTAATCAAGTGTTCTTAAATTCATCTCTGCCTGGATTCCTACTAGGAGAGGCAGTTTTTATTCTTACATCTGTTCAACTGGGAGGGTTTTCAGGAAAAATACGTTTTTGCGTGCAATTTAAGGTGTTTGGAGTAAACATGGACGTGAGTACTAATGAATGGTTTGTAATTTGATAAGTATGTCCTTTAATCTTACTCCTCCTCATGTTATTGCTTTATATCTTATACACTTTCTAGAAATGGGATTGACGAGATTTTAGGATTAGACCCTACACTTCTTTGAAGTGCTTTTTAACCTCACCTCCCCCAAGTTTGCTCACACAAAACCATCTATCTTTCCTGAGGGCTTCTAGATTCTAATTAAATTGAATCTTGCTTGCTTCAGAAGCTACTTTTTTATCCAAAATTACATTTAATTCATCTGACATATCTAACATTCATGTGTCAGAGTGTAGCAGTCAATTATTCATATTATTATTTTCTCATCAGTAAATTAGTATTGGAGGTTCATAACTCAGAGACAATTAACCATAAGCTATTCAATCTTCCCTTAATTTAATAATTGTCCACATTCTCCATATGGACCAATGGTAACTGAGATGGTACTTCAACATCTTTCTGAGTTAAAATCTGGCATGAACATAATCCTTTAATTTTTATTTCTTCAAGCTTATGGTAATAACTTTGTGATAAATGACTTAGTTATAAGGGGTTCTTTGTGGTAGATGCTAGGTATCTGCAGTGAGTTTTAAGTGTGATGCAGCGTTTACTGATTTCACGTTTTCACTGATTTAAAAAAACAGACAGGGCTAGCACCTGCATCACTACTTTTGGGAAGCCTTCATTAAGCTAATTCACAAGTTCATTGATTTGGGCATGAGCACCTGCGCGTCTTCATGGTTGGCAATGATACCTTTCTGTACCTCTTCAAAACTTGTATGTAGCTTTTCCAACAGGCGGTATCATGGTGAATGTTCTTCCTCCTGGCTTGATGAATTTGTCAGAGCTCAAGGTTTTTCCAAACAAAGATTCTTTGAGCATTCTTGATGGATGACTACATAAAGATAACCATATATTTGTTTGTGTTAGCCTGGATCTCCTGAAGTCTTTGTCCCAAGACAAACATAGTTTATTCCTAAATTTTTTATAAACTTGAACTCCTGGGCTTAGTCTTTTAAAGTAGTAGAAGAGACCAAAGCTTAGGTAAACTCATGTTGATTCAGGCTGATACTTTAGAAATGAATTTCCAACATATCATTAACATAGGCTTGTGTAAACTCATCCAGGTCTTATGAAATACCTGGTCCTGTTCCAGCTGAAATCAGCTCTAGTGAGTATTTGTTCTCATATTTGTTGTTAGATTGGTTAATGAAAATATCAATGTAATGTACATTGTAAGTTTCCATATTGTTGTCACTGTATTTTTGGTAAAATTCTTATAGTGATCGTTGATATCCATGTTAGGTAGTGTGTTAAGACTTGAGTGAGCACCAAGATGTTTGTTTTTAGCTGATGGTGCAAACTAAGATTTCTAGCAAGGTGAATCAAGGATACATACTTTCTTATAGGAATACTCCTGTTTAAAATCATGAAGTAAACTCTCTAATAATCCACAAGAAAAACAATTAACTTTAGTATGCCTACTATTTTGGGGTCTACTGGTACAAGATATAAGATATTCTGTCTTTGTGAACAATAGGAACTCTTCTTACACATTCAGGATTACTTCTTGGTCAGGAAAACAAGCTAAGTTACTCTCTTTGAGAAGCATGGGCATTCATACACTATTTAAAATATTGATCTTTTATTTGGTTTAAGCTGACCAAGGTATAGTCATTACCAAAGCTCAAAAGAGAAGAACAGATAAAAGAAATAAAAAGTCAAAATGAGATGGATGGATCTACTCAAACCAACTCAAAAAAAATAAAACAACTAAGCTGGAAGCAGAAACTGCTATATAACCATGGCGGAGGGTGATTGGGGATGAAGAGTCTTTCCAGCCTCTTTTTGGATGAAAAGGCATTAATACAAAGCCAAGACATGAGCTTGAGTGCGTCGTGGAAGTGGGGGTCCAGGTAGCGTAGTGAGGCTAGTAAGGCGAGCTTTGCTATGAGTAAGTCATAGATGTATTCAGTAAAGGCTTTCTCAGCCTCAATGCAGACTTTGGGGAGGGCTTTTATGCAATGTTGATGCTAGTGATGTAAGTTTTTTGGTCCAACCCTTGTGACTACTGCTATATTTTGAACTGCTTGCTAGCAGTTTGGTATAAGCAGAGGTGTTGTTATTTATGAACTGGGTTCATATCAGAGTGAAGGACAGGAGGTTAATAGCCTTTAATTAATACTGAAAATGAGGTCACTTTAACTTTTCAGAATGGTTGACATTCAAGGGGAGGCAATATTCTCTATATCTAATTGACGTTCACTTTAAATTGACTATTATCAGGGCGAGGCTAATAATTCAAGGGGTTGGGCTGCATGATTTTGCATTGATTACTCTTTGAAGCTCAGGGCTTCAACCAATTCAGGGGACAGGATTGCTAAATATATCAAATACCTCCAAATTAATTTCATGAATTTTAGTTGAAGATGATTGAGTTGTCAGCATATGGGTGAGCTGAGGTGGGTGGCTAAGTAAGGCTTTTATAATCTACTTGGTTTAATAATACCCTAATTGGCCGCCTCAGATGAGGAGTCTTGGTGATAGTGCTCCTGATTGGTTAAATCAGGGCAGCTGAAAATATTGCCTTGGGTGAGGAGGGAGGAATGTTCCCCAGTCAAAGAAAGTAATCAGGTAGGCAATGGGGTCATCCTGAGAGAGTTGGGTTTGGGGCCAAAGCATGGGCGATGGAGGAGCAGCGCCATTTCATATGGTCCAATTCAAAATAGGAGGGGAATATGGTGCTCCCTCCATCCACTTAAGCCCAGAAATGATAGTCAGGGCCAGAAGGGATAACACTGTGAGGGAAAATTGAGAGATAAACTTATATTAAAATTGAGTGTATGGTTGTGAAGATGCAAGGGCTCACAGGGTGGGTGGTTCCATTGGAGACCACAAGAATTGCATTATGAGGTCATAAACATATGACAACAATATGTAAATAAGTTCGTTGTGTATTATTTTTGGCGATAAGTGGGAAGGAAAGCCTGCGAATTGAGCCACAAGGGTGGTATCAGTGGGCAACTGGATAAGAGTGGTTGAAAGGGGATGCACTGGAACACCAGGGTAATGGTAGCTGCCACTGAAGCTTTGGCTTCATCCAAGTAGCCAGAAATAAATATATCCCTTGATGGGGTGGAAGTTGATGAAGCTGGCAGGCTGCATAACATCATGGGCTAATTTGATCATGGATTAAAATTATATGGGAACAACTTGCCATATTCAATCCAAAGCTGAATTTCATGTTTCTATGGGGGAGCACAAGGGAGCAATGAGGCACCACCTGGGTTTAGGTGGGGCATAATTCTAAGTCTTTATGTGGGACAAAATGACCCAAAGAGTCTGAGGCTAGCAGAGTCAGCCCAGGAACATTTTGATATTGAGCAAAGAAAACTATAAGGTGGAGCACCATTTTCCCATGAGAGGACAGCGGGCGTCAAGCCCAATGACATAGGTGTAATGGAGAGGTTTGACAATGAGTGGAGTTATATTCTGTTAGTTTCATACTAATATTTGACCAAAAGTGGGCAAATTGAGAGAGATTGTCCTTGAGGAATATTGATAATCTTTATCAAACTAGATAATCATATAGGAAATAAAACAGTGAATATCAGACAATGGCTTATTAGTTGACAAGGCGCTGGTATTATATCTTTTAGGTTTTTTAGCAATACTCATCTACTAGATGAGTCCATTAATAAGATTTTAATACTCTTTTGGTCATGGCAATGGCCATTACTAATTCCCATAAGTCAATTCAGCTCTTGAACTGACTTATGCAATTGTTATAGCCCAGTTGAAGTCAATTTACTCTCATAATTGAAAGGATTCTAGGTGCATTAGGGGCAATAGTCAGCGCTTAGATGTTATAAGATTAGCTCAATTAAAGCTTTATCATACAACTGATAAACAAAAAAATTGGGGAAATGAGATAGTTAAATATGACATCTGACGTACCAAAAATTGGTATGTTAGCAGGCCCCTAATAGCACTTAGTGTGCCTATTTGGGTGAACAGTCAAAGTGCATTGTCAATTTCACATAATCAACACCACAATTCGCCTTGTTTCATTAGTGTGATGCACTGATGAAGAAGGTGCAATTAAGTTAATGCTATAAGACCGCTTTGCACCTGAGCAGTTACTATATTTGGGTATAGATAAATTATGCCATAGCTAATTAGCATCGCTAATCAGTAAATCTGTGAGGTAAACTAAGCATCTTTTAGGTGAACTAATAGGTCATATCAGCTGATGAATTGGGAAGGATCAAGGGAGTCATCAATGGGAGTAATCTATCAGCAATGAGGGTTTCCTTATAATATTTACTTTTATTTCAAACAATAATATCTAATAGTGAACTTGTAAAAAGCATGTTGTTATGCTAAACAAACTGGAATCATGCTTTTTATAATAGAATAATTAAAATGAGGTATATGTGCATTTTTCATTAATATGTGAAGTTCTTATTCTCCTTATAGTAAAAACATCTAAAAATCATACCCTTATTTGAATATACAAATTCTTTGCTTTACTTATATTACACTACAATAAGATAAATGACTAAACTATTACTGAGCCAGCTGATGTAGTAGAAGAGTTTTTTTTTATGCTTCCAAGGATGTAATCTTTTTTTACTAGATGGTCCTCCAAGGATGTAATCTTTATGTTTTAGAAACAATAAGTTTTGAACTAAAGTATTTGTTTTCATATCAATTAAATATTCATTTACATTACTAGCATATATAAGATTAGTCCATAAGAACCTTTACCCTTCCTGGAATACTAGATTATGCCTACCAATGGAACATTGATTTTTGTCCAGGCAGCATTACTTAGAAAAAAGTCAAAGTTGCCAACACCAAGAAGTAGGTCAAGTAAGACTGCTAACTATTAGTGACATTGAAAAATTCTTTACATTGGAACATAATATCATATAGGTCTCCCAGCCAAAAATTTCATTTAAAATGTATCAAGCATCTAAATTAAAGGAATTCATTCCTGAAGAACTCAAAACTTTTCATAAGCTTAATGACAATTAGCATGAAATAGTTTTTAAGCAGCAACAAGAAGGGGGTGTGGAATAGTCAGGATGGGAATCCCATTATCACCCCTCATGACAAAGAAATAAAGCCCATTGTGGCAGAAATTTTATTTTTGTGACAAGAGGATATCAATACATGTGGATCCACGCACCATACCTTGGTCTGACTAAGCGAATTAGTGAAGTTAAATAATGTAGTCCCATCCTATTAGAACATGAGCAGGAAGGCTTTACCCCCAGTACTTGGGTTTTGTCCTCCATTTCTAATTTTCGCTCCCTTTCCTATCCCTTCTATCAGTGTGGTATATTTGTCCCAAGGTCAGCCCACCTCAAATAAAATTCTTAAAATTATTAAATTACAAGCATTAACGAGACTTTGTTATAGGATTGGCTGGTCTCACACCATTATTGTTGGGAGGACCATTCTTATTAAATCAGAGGTGTATTCTAAATCTAAACTGGAGGACATCATATGCGAGCAGAAAAAGATATTAAGTGTGGGACTCCTAGTTCCATCTAAAAGCCCCTAATCCTTCCCATAACTGCCGATCTAAAAGAAGAGAAGGTTATATTGTATTGTATTGTGATGGATTACTAGAAGCTATATTATCTAATAGAAAAGTATCAGATACTTACTTCTAAGAATCATGATGCTATCACAACTATTTGGCCCATTATTACTCAGTGGTGGACCTTGTTTTCAATAAAGGCAAGGTTGGGACTCAAGATGATGATTGAGTCATAATCCATGCTCCAAAATTGAGCCTTGGTAGAATAACTCTTGAACTAGCACAAAAGGAACCTTACCCTGAAGATACCAAAAAGAGATTTAACCTCAAAGCATCATGCACATGAGAATTGATAAAAACACCTTCAGGAATGTATCCCTGATTCCCTTATCATGAAAGGTGCGGCCCCAATGCTGCGTTCACGAAAATGATGCATAAAAATGAAGGTGCCACTAGGCGATCAATCCAGAAAGCAGTGAAAACTCCTGACCATATGGGGCTACAAAGGTCCTTGAGGCAATATGTCCCTACACACCCTATAATTTATTAATTCTTTCTAGCTCAATAAAGTAGTCTATACTCACCCTATCTTTTCATTTTTTTAAACCTCTCCACTAATTTACAGCTTCAAGCCCGTTTTTAAACGTCAGTGTCAGTCAAGAGAACTGTTATGCTGAGAAAAGTGGTTCTTACTACAGGGGGCTAAGCTGTCCAAGTGAAAACGTTAATCACGAAAATTGGAGAATATTAACAGCCAAGAAGTATAACATACTGATTATCATAAGCATTACTTGATGGATAAGTACCACGCAATACAAAGTACCTCCCATGAAGCCTGAAATCTTAAAGTTTCATGCCACATTCCAGTTCAAAATACCTTCCGCTGACAGTGATTAATAACAACTTTAATATGAAAAATTTAATAAAATCGTCCAACAGTTACTAAATAGTGTCTATTTTGTGGGAGGCTGCTCAAGTCGCTCCTGTTCTCCTTCAGTGCCTACTACCATGCAGAATCTATATACTTTGGCCCAACTACCAGCAGGAGAACTGACTTTGGGGACCAAGCACTATTTTTGAAGTTTCGTCCAACCTGTCATTCATCACCTTCTAAAGTTAGTTGTGTTGCACCATCATGAAGTCTCCTAACAACTAGGGCTTACACAAACCTTACACTCCCATGTTGTCATTTTTATAACATAGCCTCCTCATTTGTCTACAACAATCAAGAGGCCATTGTCAATAACCAAGATTAACCAACAAAGCCTGAAACCAGCTCATAGTGGTTTATAGCAGAACCTTAGGCTATCTTTAGGACCAGCTTTATCAGAATGTTCAGCTCCTTGAGGCTTCTTGAAACCAACGCCTCCACAAGTTAAAGACCTGGTGCGGACTCTTCAGCAGCACTATCAGGAGCTGGCCTCTCATGACTTCACCTCTGTGAGTGAAGGTCTGAAGGTCCCTGTGGCCTCAAGGGCCCTCTGGTCCTTCAGTGCCTACATCTGGTGACCCCAATGACATCTGTATAAAAGATGTTTTAGCAGCCCTAGCCACCATATGGGATGAAATTCATAGTGTGGCCCAAGGATGCAAGCTCTAAGTGAACAAAGCCCCCTTTAAAACTAGGGTCTCGATTGAGGCCCTTTCAGATGAAATGGATATCTTAGCGCCTTCATCAAGATTGTCAATAGTCACATGTCCCGGCTTGAGGAAACCTGCTGAGGGTTTGAAACCCGTCTAAACAACTTAGAAAGTCAAATTCTTCAGTGTTCTGACATCCAAGCATTAAAATAGCAGGTTTCTCACAAGGCCTCCATTTCCTCTCTCCCCTGAAACTGGGACAATATTCAAGAGGACCTTAAGGGCCTAAGATGATGGTTGGATTAGCAGGCTCCCTGCAACTATGCAAAGACTGAAATTTCTGAGCCTGCATTAATTTATTGTGTCAATACCCTCTCCAATCCACTTGTAACTAACTTTAACCCTGGTTACAAGGAGAAGCTCACCCCAGCCAGAAAAGTATTGCTTCTTTCTTGTATGCATATGAGAGTTCCATGGAAAGCTACCAACCGACAAAAAGTGAATCATATCCACTCCTTTCTTAACAGCACCGCTCAGGAGATTATGACTTCCCATCTAAAAGGATGCCAGAATTTGTTACAGGTCTGGACCGACTTAGTCTAAGAATATGGCAGCGACCAAACCTTGGCTAATCAAAAACAAATACTTCTGGGTATCCACCTGAATAAAAGAGAGAGCCCTGCGGAGTTCTCCAGCAAAATCTATGTCCAAGCGCAGCCCTTAGTAAACACAAATCGCATTATCTTGGACATTTTATAACCACTGTCATCTCCATATTAGAGTTTTATTATGAGGTTCAGATGCACATGATTGGCTAGATAATGGGCTTAATTACATTTGAGAAATCAAGGAAGTTCTTAAAAATCCATGCATTGACCCTATACCCAAAAGCAATCGCATCTGTTTCCTCTAACCATCCTTGGGACCATGTTGTTGAAACTCAGAAGAATTCTTGACAATAATGTACTTATTGAACTGGTTTCCACATAGTGCCAAAACATGATGGAATGATATGTTAAGTAGTCAAAAAGGGCCATCAGCATGAAAGACAAAGCGCTCCATGCTGACATCCCTACCACGCCTCAAAATTGTTAACCACCTCTAACAAACCTGGAGCTATCATACCTGAAGAAGAAGTTTTGATACTTATTTGATATTAAAGAAATTGATACTACTTACTCTTCTTGCAATGAATCTCCCATGTTTCTCACACTACCTCAACAGTTCAAAAGTCTGGTTACCCACGTTGCTGTTTGAGTTAGACATTCCAGTTCTCAAATTTAGCAACAGCGGTTCCCCTTGAACGTTAATTCATCTAAGCTGATGTTATATATAAAGATCACTCCGGATTTGCCACATTACATGAAATATGGCACAGCTGGATTGCAGTTTACATGATTCATAGAGACCTATTCTCCCCTATCTATTTGATTTGGGAAGATTTATTTTTATATCTGCTATTTCACTGGATAATCTGAGCTAAGAACTTCTTGGAACTCAGTTTCTCTGAGACTATTACAAGGTACTGCATTATATTAACTTATTTCTATTCTACTGGGACATCAGGTTCCCCTTCTCCAAAACCTCATGAGAGTTTAAAACGGAGGTCAAGGCTTGGACTTGCCTATTAGAGAGTGAGATCTGAATCAATCAACTCAAGCATCACATAAGGGGCTCTTGATTATGGTTGCCCCATCTTTCATTGATGGCCACAAAGGCATGCCAATCTATCTACCAAGGTCAATCACTATATCTCTGAAGTACCAAGATATTGTCAATATACAGGTCCATGCTAACATCCCCTCCAGATACCTGCTGGAGATCCAAGGTCTAGATAACCTATCTTCCAAAGAAGTCCTATACTATTGGGGATTCTAGATCCTGCCTATGCCAGATCCATATTGATGTTGTTGGTTAACCTTACTGACAAACCTAGGGTAGTGGACATTAATAGTCCCACCACATATGCTTGCCTTCTACCAGTAGAGGACATTAATTGTGTCCAGAGTCATAGAAGTCTAAGGTATTTTTGCTTAGAGACTCCCCCATAAGTGGCTCTAGTCTTAGATTGTATCAGATAGAACCCACTGGGAAATAACAGCGCCAAGTTCAAGAATTACTAGAGGAGTACTCAGACATCTTTTAGTCTTGACCTACTATTTTGGGAAAATGAGTGGGGTTCAACATCATGTGAAAACTAGAGGACGCTCCCCCTTTCAGTCCCAACCTTACTGAAAAAGTAAGTTGAAAAAGCTCAGGTGGCAGTAGAACTCAAACAACTACTTGAAGCCAGCCTATTAGTTCTCGCGCAGCCCTTGAGCCTCTCCTCTCTATTGGTTTAAAAGAAGGATGGCAGCTTTTGGGTGGTGATGGATTACCACTGGCTCAACTTTATCACCAAAAAAGACAGTTATCTTTTACCCCAAATCAATGACTCTCTCCACTTTCTCACCAGATTGTGATAAATTTCTGCAATGGATCTTGCTAACAGATATTGGCAAGTGGAACTCTCCCAGATGACCAATCCAAGTGTGCGCTCATGGAAAATAAAGGGCTATTAAAACCTATGATGATGCCCAAGGCCTTTGTAATGTGATGGCCACTTTCCAATGCACTCTGGGTGGGATCCTTGGGGACTTGAAGTTATCATAAGTCCTTATATACTTACAATATCACTGTCTTCTCATGAACTTTCAATGGTCAAGTGGAACACCTTCAGGAAGTCTTCAATCGCATTAGGAAGGCTTTGATAAAACTCAAACCCTCAAAGTGCTCATTCTTCCAGTATAAAATGGAGTTCCTCAGAAATAAGGTATTGAAAGATGGCATCCAGCCCATTCTGGAAAAAGTTGACGCTATTGAAAGGATGTCGCACCCGTAGAGCCTGAGGGATCTTCAGGTATTCCTTTTAAATTATGAGCTAATATCATCAGTTCATCCCTCAGTTTGCTGACCTTGCCAAGCCTTTATTTTACCTCCAGCAAAAGAACGTTCCTTTTGAATGATGGCTGTATCAAGAGCATGCTCTCAATTGTTGCGGACCGCTGCTGGGATTTTTGCCCATATTCCCAGCCTACTAGATTACCAGGAATCTCTAAGGGATAATTCCCTAATGCGAGGTGAATTGGAAATCGGTTGACCCTGATTTTGGGGTAACTATGTTTGGGGGATTTTAGGATATTTGCCTGTCCAGATCCATCAGAGATCAATCTGGACAAATGCTTAAGATCTCATTGGGCAGAGTTGCCGACGAAATAGGGGCATCTGATATTGATTAACTATCAGGTGTACCGATCGTGATTGGTCAGGTTTCATCACTAACTGATTGGGAATGTAAGTAGTAAGTTGTGAGGCAAGTGATGCTTCCTGCAACTAGAAAATTGATCAGTTAGTTCGTGACCTGCCTTAATGGGTAACAAGTCCCATTACCTAAGCAGGTCACTAGCCAAATAAGGTTGGTTCACTTGGATCAAGAGGAAGACGTTAGGGACACGTTTTCTGACTCTTTCCATTTTAGGTCTTGAGGATGTCCAATGACAGAATCCTAGCCAGGATGGTGAAGACCATCGCTACTGAGATGAGGATGGGTGAACTAATTGCAATGGCTGCCTTTTTGTCAAAGAGGTTTCAACTAAGGGTTAGAAGACCAAATCCTTCACTATAAATTCCCTAGAATTCACTCATAATAAAAACAGTTCTATAGTTTTCATCTGGTATATAGTTTTGGTAGTATACTTTATTAGCTTTCAATTTGTTCTATTCTTTTTCAGGGATATTATTGCTGTGTGCAATAATTGGGAGACACTTTAAGGAAAAGAGTAAGGATTTGAACGGAGATCCATAGAAGAAGTTGAAACAAATTGGGGATTGCTGCCAACTGTGTGTAAAACTGGAGAAACTGTCACTAGGGAATCTCAGAGAAGATTGGGTTAGATTTTATGAGGGAACAAATCCCTATTCTGAGACATTGCAAGTATTTTGAGTGGAAATACTGGCTGAGCGTTGGGCCAAGATTTAAGAATTACATTTAACTACAGATAATAGTTGTCATACCATTACTAACCAATTATATCAACGATCATACAATGCAGACGAATTGCTCAAGATCTGAACCTGTGCAAGCAATACATTTATAGGGGTTATTGGACGATAATAATAACCAGACTATAAATTTTTACAACCGCTCTTTGCACTAAATCCATTTCTAGTCCATCTGCATTTTAATCAACATTTATTGATATTCATGGATTGAGT